>CAJHQP010006059.1:0-40993 GCA_905132765.1 Moricandia arvensis | reverse complement strand
AAATAATTGAAACAACACCCCGCCCTCCTACGGGCAAACCACTAGTATATGAAATAAAAGCGTCTACCACTAGTATGAAATAAAACGTAGACGCTTGACCTTGAACACCCTAATTATTTATGATAAGCATGAACGTTTGCCACCAAATTACTCTTAGATGTTGTCATCACTGGGTGGGATCATAAGGACCTCCATCAAGGGGTTTTTAGGGGGTTCTTAACCCAAAAAAGGTGGTGGATCCTACCATTTTTCCTAAGAACCCGGTTCTAAAAATCTCAAATTAAAAACAAGTTCTTGCACTATCGTTGACTCCACTGACATGTGGCAGTCCACGATTGGTTCGTTTTTATTTTTTTTTTAAAATCAAAAAAAGAATATTTAGAACCCCCAAAGGGATTCTTATGGATGGAGATGCTATTAAGTATGTGGAATTTTTGAAGTCATCAGTTTAGGTTCTTCCATTTATTTATATAATGCTTAAGTTATAAATGGTAATGGTCAATGTATTTATTATATATAAATTAATATATTATATATTTTCTTAGCGTGGGTAGAAAAGAAAGAATAATATGATTTATATGAAAAAAGAATCTATGTAACTTGGGGTCTTTCAGTAGGTAAAAGACTCGATTCTCTTTATACAATAGGTAAAAGACTCGATGCTTTTTGAAGTAAAGTTAATATGCTATTTTTGATTATCAAAGTAAGTAATCTAATGTTCCAATTCAAGACAAACTGATAACTATATATATATATATTCTACTAACCACAGAGAAAATAAATAATTCGCTTCTTCTTCTTCCTGTTTTTCTTTTCCTATTCTTCTTTTCAATATACAACAAATCTTTTGTGAAAAGAGAAGCTGAAAATTTTCTCTAAAGATAATTACAAGAAATAGACACAAGTTCAACATGTCAACCCTGTACAAGATGGATATTAACTGCCCCTTTGACGGTAGTCATGTAAAGTTTACAAAAATCTCATCAAAATGCAATGCATGTTACGAAGAAGATGACAAAAAACAAGGCCTCAAATGTGATTTCTGCGATTTTTATGTCCACGAAGAATGCATCAACCTCAACATTCCTTCTCGTCATAAACACCCTGATTTGAAGCTCATGGTATTCTATCTCGCAATATATTCTTTGGATTATAAACCATGCTCTCTATGTCACGTCAATGAGCTCATGTTTTATAAATGTTTACAATGTGATTTTCGTATATGTATACCATGTGCGAGAAAGCCTTTGATCTTCAACGAACCTAAGGCCCACAAGCATGAACTCCACCAACTACCGATGAAGCTTTCCTTCACCTGTGATGCATGTGGGTTGTACAGTGAAGGCTACCCGTGTATTTGTCATCAATGTTGTTTCATAATCCATAGAAAATGCATCTCCCTACCACGTGTTATATATATCAACCGCCACGACCACCGCGTCTCTCATGTTTCCTCTCTTGGACCTGGGAACTGGATTTGTGGTATATGCTATGAGCCTGTTCTTGGAGATTATGGAGCATATTCTTGCTTGATTTGCTCTTATGTTGTTCATTCAAAGTGTGCAACAAATTATGATATTTGGGATGGGAGAGAACTCGAAGGGATACCCGAAGAAGAAGAAGAAGAAGAAGAAGAAGAAGAAGGTAAGCCACTTGAAGTGATAGATCAAAACTTGATCAAACATTTTAGCCATCAACACAATCTGAAGGTTTCACTAGGACTCCAAGAAGACAAACACTGCTATGCATGCACCCTTTCTTTAGATTCCGAAAGGTGTTACATATGTACACAATGTGATTTCATACTTCACGAAGCATGCGCTAATCTCCCTCTGCGGAAAAGGCACCCGATCAGCAGATACCAACTTAATTTGCAAGCTGAAGTTACGCATTCCTACTATTTTTCATGTGACGCTTGCAACCGTTATTGCAATGGTTTCTCATATGATAATGAATTCTCCCTGATGGATGTGCGTTGTGCGTCAATTACTGATGCATATAAACATGAAAGCCATCCACATTGGTTGTTCCCATTCAGATCTCCTCTGCTACCCAAGATGTGTACAGTTTTGTAACTCGGGACGTTGGTTGCAGCTACGTTGCATTAATCATAGTACTTGTGAAGGCTTCAATTTATGCTTCACATGCGCTACTCTACCCACAATGGTAAGACACAAATATGATGACCATCCTCTCTCCTTATGCTATGGTAAGGGAAATGTGAATTCAATATATTGTTGCGGTGTATGCGAAGAGGAAGTATTCTCCATGAGAGGGTTTTACTGGTGTAGTGACTGTAACTCAACTCTTCATGTTAAATGTGTATTTAAAAATCTATTACACCAAGACCTGGATACACTTTAGTGATACCTGGCAAAGGAACATTTGAATTGCTTCCCAACGACAGTCTGTCTCGGCCAACTTGCTATGAATGTGAAAACCTTTGTGTCGGTGATTTGGTTCTGAAAAGTAAGGCAAATACAAGTGTATTCATGTGCTCGTCTTGTGCCTTTCCTGGATAATAATCGCATGTGTGATTTATAAAACTCTTGTAAAATAAAAATATGAATTAGTTAGGATGAATTATGTATTATAAATATTTATATATGTACATGAGGACGAAGAATCACCTAATAGACCAATAAAAAGTAGTTGATTAAAAACTGCTATAATTAGAGACTATTATTCTCTTGTAATATTCTTTTCCATAAAAAATCTCAAAGAAAGATGAAACACTCTAACGTAACAAGAGGCTTCATAAACGAGTCGGTAGGGGTAGATACGTCATTCCCACCAGCCGCACCGTAACTCGGCCACTGATGATGATCCAACCCATTCCTATTCGGATCAGGTCTCACCCGAGTCAGACCCATCATGACTGACCTGTTCATCACCGGCGACCTGGATCTCCTCCGATCGGATTTTTCATTCGGGTCTCTCTGACCCGTACTCAAAGGCACCAGCCTCACCAGGTAGGGGTGTACTTGAGATGTTAGAGACCCTAAACAATTTAGTAAGGATTTTATCAAATAATTTTTTTAATAAATTTAAGAATCTTTATTAAGGAAAAATATTTTAAAAATTTTGGAGGCCTTAGGCCAATGTTTCACTTCGTTATGCTTAGGACCACCCCTCTCACCAAGCCAGCTTCTTCTCCTCCTCCTTCCGTTGTTTCTCTTACGATCGGTTCTCCAGGTCGGGTAATTATAAAACATGACCTGATTCCGAGATTTCGCCGGAGATCTCTCTCTCACACCATGCAGTTTCCTCTGTTTCGCTTCTTCCTCATTGCACCCATTCACTATAGAAAGCAGACTCTCGCTCGCTCAAACTGAAAATTTTAGAAACTTCAGATCCTTTTTCCGGTTCAACCAAACCGTTCTCGGTTAAACCAGGGCCCGGAGCAATGTTGACACTCCAGGTTTCTTCACCTTGTCTTCTGGAATCTTGTTCGACGTCGTGTTTTCATTTATCAATGTGGTTTCGGACAAGACTGCTTTGACTATTGTCTCTTCTTCAACGACGGATGGAGGCGGTGCTGTGTTCTTACCGGAGATGGGATCATCTTTCTGGTCAGCGGTGGGGGAGCTGACGCAACAACCCATAACAGAGGACATAGTTGTGCTCGTGGAGATAGACGAGTGAGAGTGTAGTCTTCTTTTGGTGTTAAATTAGTGAAGTGAGAGTATTGGGTATTTATTTTTGAATAACTCGGTGTATCTTTGCCTCCACTAAAGTGGGTCCAGACTAGCGGCAACTCTCTGAAACAGCTATATTATCGGCCGGATTACGCTTGGGTTACTAGACACTGAGGAAGCCCATATGTTATTTTACTTCTAGTGACCAATGGGATTCGAACTCGGGTCCGTATTAGGACTGAAGCTCCCGCAAGACCACTGAACCGTCCTCGCTTGGTTTTATTGGCTATATTTTAGCCTAACTTTCTTCAAAAGTTTTTATATATAAAATTTTCATAACAATGAAACTATAAAATTTTATGACCATTTTTGCTTTAACCTGTAAATCCTAGAAAAAGATAAAGAAATCACATGCATACGCCGACGCCTTTTTACTACTTCTTCCCTTCCACTAAAATAGGCATTTAAAAAAATAGGCATTTTTGGTAATTTTCTTTAACGTTATATTATGTGAAACCATGTTAATCATGAGCAGAAGATTAAAGTTTAGTTGGAAAATGGAAAGCCTGAAATGTAATTCACCATTCAGTCCTCTGAGAGATATCATGATGCCATAAAAATGGTTTAAAAGGCTTACGGTTTACCACAACCATTCATGTTAATATAAATTTGTGTTTTAGTTTAATCTATTCAATCTCTTATGAATCCATCATCAAATCTTGAGAAAGTCTTTTCACGAATCCAAACATCATCAGAATGTTAAATCTTGGACCATACAAAAAGGAGAAGTTCAAATAAAAAAGGGAAATAGCCTAAAACAAAATCAATTAAATTCATTGAAACATGAAAATTAATGTCTAGAAAAAACATACAAAGAAAAAAAAATGAAGAAGTGATTGATGCAAACAATAGCAAAACACACCAAGGTAATAAAAAAGAAAAAACACAGAATTCAAAATATAAAAAGATGAAACAAAACATTCAACCTCACATACGCCAAATTTTTGTAAAAAAATCACATTTGTCTGTTCTAGCTCTCGGTCTCTTGCCATTCAACTGAGTTAAAATACACTTAGTCTGGGAAGTTATGCTACCTCCATCAAAGGGTTCTTAATCTAAAAAGGTGGTGGACTCTACCATTTCTTTTAAGAACCCGGTTCTAAAAATTTCAAATTAAAAACTGGTTCTTTCACTGTTTCGTTGGTTCCACTGACATGTGCTAGTCCACGATTGATTCATTTTTAATTCTTTTTTGAAAAAAAAAAAATTTAGAACCCCAAAGAGATTATTAGGGATTGGGGTGCTCTAAACATATAAACCCCCCAGTATCTTTGTCTCTTTGTAAAATCGTCGTCTTTGGTTTTTTTGCTCTCGAGAGTGTGTGAGAGAAACCCTAAGTTCCTTCTCATTACTTGCAGGTTTGCCTCAAAATCTCAAATCCTCTATCTCTGCTCTCCTTTTTGTATATTGTTCGATTAGTTTCTCCTTCTCGTTGTTGAAATCTGAGTGTAACTAGATAAAGATTTATACTTTTGTCTGTCTGTATTGTTTATGAGTAAACCCTAATCTTACCCCTTACTTTTTGTGTGGTCGGAATCAGCATGCTAAATGGTCCTGCGTACATGTCTTGATGGGTTTTGAGTGATATCTTGACAAGTACTTTGATAAAAATTGAAACTTTGAGTTTTACTGTTGAGTGATGGTCCAGTCTTCATGTCTTGATGGGTTTTGAGTGATATTTTGACCAGTACTTTGATAAAAATTGAAACTTTTCTGTCTAAAATGTGTTACACATTTTACTTCTGTCTGAACTTGGAATCAGCTTCTCAGCGATTTACTTAATCGTCTTTTAGGATATATATATATATATATATATATATATAGGCTAACAAAGCTTCTTATTTCCTTTTTGTCTTGGAATGTCTGAACTTGAAACTTGAAAGGTCTGAACTTGAAAGGGAAATGTTTGAGCTTGGTGTCTGAACTTGAAAGAACTTGAATGTCTTAAGATGAAATGTCTGAACTTGAAATCTCTGAGTTTGACAGTCTGAACTTGAAATGATGTCTAAACTTGAATCAGCGAGTACTCTATGGTCTTTTAGGCGAACTAATTACATGTTTCCTTTTTGTTTAGGTCGTTTCCTGATTCACTCGACCACAGCTGTTTCTGATGTCTGAATTAATGGAGCAAATCTTGGAGCTGTCAGTGTCTCCTCTGATTCCGTCACTTCCAAACGATGTTACGCTTGACATCGTAGCTCGTGTGCCCATAAGCCATTACCCGACACTCTCCCTCGTCTCCAACAAGTTCAGGAAACTCATTGCCTCTCCTAAGCTCTACAAGAGACGATCTCAGCTGGGAATCACCCAACACCGTGTCTATGCTATCCTCCGCAACCGTGACACGGGTGACTGCCGTTTCCACATCCTCCACCGGAAACTCAACTCTAGAAACCGCTTGGTGGTCGTCCAGTCACTTCCTCCCATGTCTTACCGTGGAAGCTTTGTCTCGGTGGGTTCAAAGACATATGTGTTTAACGATGTTGATGCCCTCAGCATTGACTGTACCTCCCACACGGTGCATCCCCTCCCTGACATGCCTCAGCGCTTGGCGGCGTATCCCATGCCTAGTAAAGTATCTAATGTCATCGGCGGGAAGGTTTACATGATCGGTGATTCCTTTTGTCATTTCGCCTATGAAGATGGTGGGTCGATGAATGCGTGGAGGAAGACAGTGATGGTGCTTGATACCGAAACCCAAAAGTGGGAGGTGCCGGTGATGATAAAACATGACATGCGGGTTGGTGCCATTTGGTCTGATTCTGTGGTGATGGATGGTAAGGTTTACATGAGAGGTTACAGCAAGCGCAATTCTGCTGTTTTTGGACCAGTGGAAAGGAAATGGGAATCGATGGACGAGGTGTTGAATTCCAAGGACTGGGAGGGTGCGTGTGTGGTTGACGATGTCCTCTACTATCTTGATTGTTCGGAGAAGGCGTTAAGGGCGTATGATCCAAAGCAGAGCCGTTGGAGTGTTGTCAACGGTTTGGAAGAGTTTTTGGCGTCTGAGTGTGCTCATTCAAAGTGGCCCAATGCTGTGAAGTGCGGTGCGGAGAAGTTGGCTCTCTTCTTTCCGAAAAAGCATGACGGCAAGGAGGTCATTTGCTGTGCAGAGATCGCTTTGGAAAGACTTCAAGGAGGAGAGATTTGGGGTAAGATGGAGTTGTGTGATGTTGTCGTTGAGGATGGGCTGTTTGACATGGTGAAATGTGTGTCTGTTACCGTTTGATGCAGCATAATCATATCTCTATGTTGATACCTTCGTATTTTCATTATCCTAAATGCCATCTTGTGTGGTTGTACGTAAGTTTGCTAACATCGTTTATGTTAGACAAGACCTTGAAAGCGTGTTGTTTTATGTTGTAGTTTAAAACTTGTGCTATGTTTTGTTAAAATTTCGTATGTTTTATTCTTGAATAGTTTACTTAGACTTGAAGTTTGCATCATCACAGAATCACAGCCTCGTCATTTATGTTTGGTTCTTGCTCAACTTATGATGCAAAACTCAACCTAATTTTTTTGTTCCCGTGTTCAACTATGCTTCAAGCCTTTAATAGAAGCACTAGATTAAGACCTCGCAGGATTAAACGACTATTAAACTACAAAAGTTACATAATTATGCATTATATATATATTGTTACATAATAATACATTTTAAAATGAAAAGGTAGTAAATGAATTTATATAATAGAACAAAAGTACGCGAACACTAATCTCTAATCACTTACCCCCGATCTATAACTTTTTAAAAAAAGTTGATCCAAGTAAAAAAAAAGATTTTAATTATATTTACCTTCTAATTCTAATTGTTCACATCAACGATTATGATGACTCTAAACACCAATCTACTATATAATATTTTCTCCATTTTAGTTTAATTGTTGTTGTAGAGTAATTTTCATAACAAAATAAATCTATTTTTAGAATTTTAATGTAAAAATTATTAACTTTATTTGATATATGATTTTTTATATTATTTAATTTAGTTTTCTATTGGTTGAAACATTATTATGTATATCATTAAAAATATTTTTGTTTAGAAATATACAGAATTAAATATTTTTTTAGTTTGTGTTTACAACTCAAAATAACAATTAAAATGAAATGGTTTGTCAAAAAAATTAAAATGAAACGGAAAGAGTATAATACAATGTTTTAAGTAGTACCAAATACATTATTCATAGTTAGTCTAGTGGTGTAGTTATAATTGTAGGTTGAGAAAATATGAGTAATAGCAGAACTGTAACTAAAATATAAAAGTAAAGTTAGTTTTAAAAATTGATTTCCTTTAATAAGTAATGGAGACTAAATAGTAGCTGTAAATATTAATGAATATGCATGTGTCTATATAGTATGCTGTAAACCCTGGTCTAAAGAATATTAAGAACTAACAAAATAGAACATAATTACATAAATATTTATTCAGATATATCAATGAATTAATGAACATGCTTATTCAGATATATCAGTCATAAATTATATTATCAACTCATATTTTTGTGTTATTTCTCCAGAGCAAGTTACACATTTAAACATTTAATAATTTCTTATGTTTGTATTTGACTGGTTTATGAGTATGAGGGTTTTCTAGTGTGTATTTTATGATTCTTTATAGTGGTCGAAATGATTATATAACTCTATGAGGATAGTATTATGACATCTGGGACTATCCTTTAATAAATCATAGTATTAATGATATGTTGACTTTTATATGGTCCGTAAATGAATTATTTGGTGGCAGAGATGTAAATATTCTAGTAATTTAAGGCCATTAACTTAATGAGATTGAGAGTGTCTCAGAGAGCGACACGTCAGCTGATTTGGTTGTAATTAACATACAAAAGTAAGGTTACTTTTTATCAATATTCCTCAATTAATAAGAAAGGGATAGGAGTTTGGGATGAAATGAAAACCTTAAATAATCACACACACGCAAACCATTTATTTGCAACATTGACTTGACACACACACAATTGCTCAAAACATATATGTTTATACATCTATTATAGAATTTTACATATTAATCAAATAGTTCTTTTTAGAAAAAAAATATTTAATCCTTTTTTTGGCATAAAAAAATATTAATCAAAGGCTTAAGCCTTAAGATTTGATTTTTTCTTCTTTTACGCAGACGGTAACGAATGGAGAAGGGTGAGAAGATAGACAGCGATAGAGTGGTGGTTGAATGGGGTAGAAGAGGCTGAAGAAGCTTGATGGTGGTTGAGTGTGGGATGGCACGTGGTGGGAGTGGGAGCAACACCGGAGATAGTAATGTGATGACTTGAGGGTGTAAGGAGAACGGCGTATGATGACCGGAAAAGCTTAGAGGTGGAGGATTTGTAAACCAGTTCTAATTAGGTTTAGATTTTTGTAATTAGGTTTAGATTTGTAAACCGATGCTAATTTGGATTTTTGTAATTAGGTTTAGATTTGCAAACCGATGCTAATTTGGACGGAAAATTTATCGGAAATTGCTGATGTTATCTTAAGAATTTTTTGACGATTTGATATTGTTGGAAAAGAGTAAAAATTTCTGATCGTAAATTTTTTTTTGACCATATGGAACTGGCTGTTAATTTCTGACCGTTGGAAAAGATTTTTTTCCAACAGATTTTTGACGAATTTACACGTTGAAAATGTCTTCTTTACTTTTTTTTGCACTGAATAGTGAAGAAATAAAACACTTGTTCGTAGGTGTAATTAAATTTTGTATTTTGAAAACTCTAGATTCTAGACTCTACTCCAAATGTAATCGATGTTATTGTAGAGTTTGAAGGAAAAGTTTTTTCGCCTCTTTTGTCTACGGAAGTACGGACATGAATCAGAGGAAAGAATTATGGCGCCACTTGCTCAACTTGTCTTTAGCCCGGGATGAGCTTTGGTTCATCACCGGAGACCTGAATGATATCTTAAGCAACGACGAAAAAACTGGAGGTGTCATACGCCCCGAGGGCTCTTTCATTGATCTTCGGACCTTCTTTGCCGAAGGGGACCTGTTCGATCTACAGCACTCGGGTGAACCCCTCTCTTGGAGGGGCAAGCGTGGGGACCATGTAGTTAGATGCAGGCTCGATAGGGCGATCTCCAACACCCGCTGGGCTGAATTTTTTCCCTCTGCGAGATGCCAATGTCTGGGATTCGAGGGGTCAGACCACAAACCGCTAATTTCCTTCTTTGGCAAGGGGGAAAGAGAAGACGAGGTTTATTTCGTTATGACCGGCGACTGTGTAAAAATGAGGAGGCTAAGCAGATCATTGCTGAAGCTTGGGCAGGAAGCACATACGGCTCAGTCTCCGGAAAGCTTGCAGGCACCAGAAGCGCTATCTCGTCTTGGAATCGAACCCAACAGCGAAATAGTATGAGACTGATTGAAGAAAAGAAAAAAGAGCTCAACGACGCTCTGTCCAGCGCAACAGAGGACACACAGCTCATTCAGGAAATAACAAAGCATCTTAACTCGGCCTACCTTGCGGAGGAGGAGTTTTGGAAGCAGCGTAGTCGCCTTCTATGGCTCAAGCTTGGAGACCGCAACACGGGCTATTTTCATGCTATTACAAAGTCTAGAAAGAGAGTAAATGCTTTCTCAGTCCTTGAGAAAACTAATGGTCAGATGGTCTACAAGGAAGACGAGATAGTAGAGGTCATTGGAGATTACTTTGAGACTCTATTCACTACTACTCTAGGCGAGAGGGCTCAAACGGTGAACCGAGCCCTCCACACTATCATTTCCAGCGAGGATAATGATATGCTCACGAAGACACCTTCAGAAGAAGAGGTTAAAGATGCATCTTTCTCGATTAACGCTGACAAAGCTCCCAGGCCGGATGGCTTTTCCGCGGGTTTCTTCCACACCCACTGGCTCGAAATTGGACCAGATATAGTTAGAGAAGTACATGGCTTTTTCCAGGGTGCGCCATTACCAGAGGGAGTCAATGACACCCACATCCGTCTCATTCCCAAGATAGCCAATCCGCAAAAGGTCTCGGACTACCGCCCCATAGCCCTTTGCAATGTCTATTATAAGATTTACTCCAAACTCCTTACTAGACGCCTCCAGCCATTGATGGATAGGCTTATCTCTGAAAACCAGTCGGCCTTCGTACCGGGACGAGCTATTGGCGACAATGTGCTTATCACTCATGAGGTGCTCCATTTCTTAAAGACTTCTAAAGCGGAGCAACGGTGTGCTATGGCGGTCAAAACTGATATGAGCAAGGCCTATGACCGTCTTGAGTGGGACTTCATAGCATTAGTGCTGGCTCGGTTGGGATTCCACCGAAGCCTAATTAGTCTCATTATACAATGTATCTCATCTGTTACATACTCCTTCCTCATTAACGGCTTGCCTAGAGGGAAGGTAGTACCGAGTCGAGGTATCCGACAAGGATATCCTCTTTCTCCCTACATATTTATCATGTGTAGTGAAGTTCTCTCGGGACTATGTAACAGGGCGCAAGAGGATGGGCTACTCCGGGGTATTAAAGTTGCTAGAGGCTGCCCTCGAATAAACCATTTACTTTTCGCGGACGATACAATGTTCTTCCTTGATGCTAGTGAGGAAAACTGCAAGACACTAATGACTATCTTGAGAACTTATGAAGAAGCTTCCGGACAATCGATTAACAAAGAAAAGTCTGCGATAACTTTCTCCAGGAGGACTCCAACTACTACTAAAGACTCCATTCGAAACACTACCCAAATTAGCAAGGAAGGTGGCTGTGGAAACTATCTTGGGCTTCCAGAGCATTTCGGCAGAAGAAAAAAGGATATCTTCTCCTCCATTGTTGACCGCGTACACCAGAAAGCCCGAGGCTGGTCAAATAAATTTCTCTCGTCAGCTGGGAAACTAGTCATGCTCCAAAGCGTGCTATCCGCCACACCCTCCTACTCAATGACCTATTTCAAGCTCCCTATTTCACTTTGCCGGCGGATCCAATCTATCACCACTCGGTTCTGGTGGGACAACAATAGTGGCGCCAAGAAAATGGCTTGGATCTCATGGGACAAGCTTGCAAAACCGAAATCAGGTGGTGGGCTTGGTCTGAGAGATTTCCAGATCTTCAACGATGCTCTACTTGCCAAAGCTGGTTGGAGACTGATCAACAATCCAAACTGCCTCCTCGGAGAGTACTGAAAGGTAATTACTTCCCGAACAGCGATTTCCTCCTTGCTGAGGGGTCTTCCTCAATATCTCATGGCTGGAGGAGTATTCTGATTGGACGTGATCTCCTGCTGAAGAACAGTGGCTAGGCTGTTGGTAACGGACGGACTATCAATGTCTGGCAGGATCCATGGCTGAGCTTAAGCGAGCAAGAGCGGCCTATGGGCCCCCCAACAGAGCACGGGTCTAAACTTATTGTCGCGGACTTGTTAAATGAAGGAAATAATCGGTGGGACAGGGCTCGAATCAGACTCCTGCTCCCTGAGTATGAAGAGAAGATCCTATGTATTAAACCAAGCATCACCGGGGCTCCGGACAAGTTCATCTGGCTGGGTACAAAATCTGGAGGTTATACAGTCAAATCTGGATATTACTCGGGTATCACGAATGAGAACGGTGAGGAGAGAAGTACAACTGGATTCAGTTGGAGAAAGCACATTTGGAACTTAGACTGTGCCCCTAAGGTGAAGCATTTCATGTGGAAAGTCCTAAAAAGAGCTCTGCCTGTGGGCGAGAGACTAGTTGAAAGACACATCAGTGCCGATCCAAACTGCAAAAGATGTGTCTGTACCGAATCTATTACTCATCTGCTCTTCCATTGTCAGTTCGCCCAAAAGGTATGGCTACTAGCCCCCCTTGCTACTGATATGGACACTAGAGGAATAATAGACTTGATGGAGTCTTGGCCTTCACTCTGCAAGCATGCCTGTTTGCCACCCACTGGTATCACGAATGGCTCGCTGGTCCCCTGGGTCCTGTGGAGTATCTGGAAAGCTCGGAATAAGTTCGCCTTTGAAGGCTTCTCCGCCACCCCTGAGGAAACTCTTTCTTATGCTATTGTGCAGGCTCGAGAATGGAGTTCTAATAGCAAGCCGGAGCCAGCAAGATCGCCCACGAGATGTTTTCGGGGGTTGGAAGATCCAAGCAATGTGCTTGTGGTTAGATCAAACGCGGCATGGACCTCTACCTCTAAGACTGCAGGATTAGGCTGGGTCATCCTTTCCACTCCACATCACCAAGAGTTCCAGACGCATGTCGAGTTTGTTGCCTCCCCTCTGGTGGCGGAGGGCCTTGCGCTACGGGATGCAGTCGTTTCTACTCTCCAGTTCGGACTTCGACCCCTACGATTTGAGTCAGACTCTGCTTTACTCATCAAGTGCATCACCTCAGGATCCTCGGCTGCAGAACTCCATAGTATCGTCGCTGACATCTTAGCTCTTGTCGCAAACTTGCACTCTGTTGTTTTCGTTTGGATCCCCCGGGAGAAGAACATGATTGCAGATAATTTGGCAAAGACTGCTTTTCCTGTTGTAGAACCTTTGGTGGTTGGGGATGCTGTTAATGCTCCCAACTAACCCCTTTTAATTATTAATGAATGTGTTAAAAAACAACAACAAAAATGGACAACCAGACGAAAGAGAAGATATGCAGTATAATTAGAAATTGAAAACCATAGAAAAAATATTAGAAGAATGAGAAGATATGAAAAATAGAGGAGAAAACACGACGAGGTCAAACAAAATTGATTTCTTATTTTAATTTTCTCAACAAAATATATTTTATAAGATATTATGTCAGTAGTATTGTTTTAATAAATAAAATAAAATATTGTTAAATTTAAATAATGATGTCGACATAATATATTACAGAAGCTTTACATATTTTTGTTCAATAATTTAGTCTTTTTATCTACACAAAAGTGTACTTTTTCAATTTTTTTTTTAAATAATACTAGTTTTCAAATTAAATTCTCACATAAATGTATTTTCCAAATTGTCTCTTTTATATTTGATGTTTTAAACTTTTTTTAGCAACTATTTGATGTTTTAGACTTATGCACAAAAATTAAAAAACCTTAATTTTATATATTGTCTAAACAAAGATATCATTAATTATCTACATAATCATAACTTAACCATAGAAAGCTAAATGAGCTTTGAAAATGGTGCGACTTCTCAAGGGACATTTTGGAATGTGAGGATTATGGGTATGAAACACTCCTATGATGATAAGAGAACAACCCAAGGAAGGCTAGCAGAAGCTTGTAAGAGCTTGGGTATGTTTCTAGACTCTCCACGTTTTAGAAATTCTAAAAGGACTATAAGCTAATTTGCCCGGGAAGAAGACGATGGCTAAACATGCATGGAACAGTGCATATATTTTATGTTTCAAATTATTATCAGATCTTTTATGAATGATGATAGTGGACTCCTTCTGTTTGTTACTTGTTATGTTCAACATTATGTTGTTGGCAGTTGAATGTTCACCTGGTGGTTATGGTACTATTTTCTGCGTTTAAGATTTTTGACTTCTTGGGTACAAATGCTATGCAGATCAAAGATACAAATTTAGAAACATACCCAATTTTTGACTAAGGACTATATGACTTCGCTAGTTTTCATGGAGGATCTGTTACGAATTTAGAACCAGACGAATTACATAAAGAAGACGATGGGGAACATAAGCGATTGTGTAATAAAGCATTTCTGTTGAGATTAATTATGATGCTGATATTGTTTTCTTAGAGGACAATAGTGATCTCCTTGAAAGTTACGACTCATATAGCAGAAGGAAAATCTGTTATTGCAGGAAGATAGTAGATGAAAAGACTGAAACAACATTGAAAATGACTGAGGGTGTATGGGAGCCTGGTGGGTTATCAGCTAAGGAAAGTCAGTGGCATTGTACAAATAAATTTCACAGTCAATATGCTATATTGCAGCTAGCCCTAAAGCTTCACATATCATAACTTGGCGTCAGATAAAAAATGGATAAAGCGTTGAAGTTTTTTGAGAGAATGACTAGAATAGCATAAAAAGTTGAAATATTACTAGAATAGCATACATTTTCTAAAAATTACTAGAATATTTTTTCACTCTAGTAAATTACAATAAACACCCTTCCTTAATTTGCCTATATTTTTAATTAAGAATGTCATGTTAGCAAACCGTATTCCACGTCACCTTAACCGTATTCCACCTCACTTTATACGTATTTCATGTCAATACTTTTCTTACACTTACCAATACATTCATTAATTTGTTCAAAACAAGAAAAAAACCCCAACTCCCCACTCCCTCTTCCGAAGTCGAATTCTTCAAACCCTAGAGAGAGTTTTTCATTGTGTCGCCGTTCTCTTCTCCGTGAACTCGTCTTCTCCAGTCTAGCATTTTCTCTGAAAACGGTCGAGAAGAAATGCCGTCATCGTCTTCTCGGAAATCGTCTACTCCAAAAAAGTCAGATCCGCAAAAGTCTTCTGTGGTAAGTTTCGACTGAGTTTGATCTATACTGTGATTGAGTTTGATATATGTTGCGACTGAGTTTGATTTAAGTTGTGACTTCACAGTGTGATTTTAGTTGTGGCTGAGTTTGACATATATCGTGGATGAGTTAGATATATATTGTGGCTGAGTGGTTTAAATTGTGGTTGAGTTTGATTTATCTTGTGGCTGATTTGGTATATATATCGGCTGAGTTATCTATCTTGTTTTAGCTGAGTATTTGATTATGGTTGTGGCTGATTTATTTTTCCGTTTTAGGTTTAGTTAGTTGTATATTCGGCTGAATTATATATGTCTTCTTATGATTAAATGAATCTTTCTGAAGATCAAACACGAGATTACCCTCCAAGACTGTATCCTGAAGGGGCTTCTAATCTTGAAAACAAAGAGATCAATCACAATTTCTATATGAGAGACTTCCCTATGTTAGAATAGCTTAATTGCGGAAGTAATACAAAGAAGAATATACTAGTTAGACAGATGATCAAACATAGAAGGAGTTTGTGATTTGAGAGAGAATGAGAATGGGAAGAACATGTTTTTCATTTTGTATATTTGGTATGTGTTACAACCCCTCTATTTATACACAGGTGAAGTCTTTCAAAAAGCTCCAGACATGATAATGAAAGGTGAGTTGGTGCAGTTGGTGAAGTAGGTGCAGTAGGTGAAGTAGGTGAGGTTGGTGTAGTTGGTGGTCGCAGGACGCCAATCGATCGATGCAGTTTTGCCCTAAAACTGCATCGATCGATGCAAGGCAATATGAGATTTGGAGTTTTAGTTCCATCGATCGATTGTATTGCACAATCGATCGATTACTTTAGCACGTTTCATTCGCAGAGTTGCCATCGATCGATGGGGTTTTGTGGCAGAAACCCATCGATCGATTGGGCTTCTTTTCTTCATGTTTCTCTTCAACACTCCCCCTCAAGCTTGACCATATGAAACAAGTCAAGCTTGGAAGTCATGAAGCATTCCCTCATTAAAAACTTAGCCAGGTAAAACCTCATGGGATAAAACCCCAGCCAAGGAAAAAGAGTAGAACACTTCATGGTGAGGGGATCACTGACATGGAAGGTTTATGAGTCCTAGTCTTGGAAGAATGGACTCACAAACTTTGCTGCTGGCCGCCTTGGTGAAGATGTCCGCCAGTTGATCTTCACTCCTTGTGTAGCATGGGAGAATCACTTGCTGCTCTACTGCTTGTCTCACCTTGTGGCAGTCTACTTCTATGTGTTTTGTCCTCTCATGGAAGACTGAATTGGACGCAATGTGTATTGCAGCTTGGTTGTCACAATGCACGGTCATGGGGTTGGTGATCTCAATTCCCAAGTCGCCTAGAATACACTTTATCCAGATGAGTTCACTGGTTAATTTCCTCATTGATCTGTACTCTGCTTCTGCACTTGAGCAAGACACAACCTTCTGCTTCTTACTCTTCCATGTAACCAAATTTCCTCCAATGAATGTGCAATAGCCGGTAGTTGATCTTCTGTCTGTTCTGTCTCCAGCCCAATCTGCATCACAGTATCCAACAACCTCAATGTTTCTGTTGCAAGCCATCCATACGCCTTGACCCGGAGCCTCCCTTAAGTATCTTAGGATTCTCTCCACCATGTTCCAGTGATGAACCTTGGGATTTTGCATGTGCTGGCTCACCTGATTTACTGCAAAACAAACATCTGGCCGGGTAATGGTTAGATAGATCAGCTTCCCAACAATTCTCCTATATTGCTTGCCATCTTCAAATGGAGTATCTTCATACTCCCCCTCTCGCAATGTCTTGTAGCCTTCTTCAAGTGGTGTCTTGGCTTGTCTTCTTCCAAGATCTCCTGCCTCCTTTAGAATATCCAAAGTATATTTTCTTTGGGACATGAACAACCCCTCCTTTGATCTGCACATCTCAATCCCGAGGAAGTACTTCAGTTCACCTAGATCCTTGATGTCAAATGCGGTTTTGAGGAATGTCTTGGTGGCACTGATCCCCTCCTTGTCACTACCAGTAATGATGATGTCGTCCACATAGACTAGGATCACAATAATCCCGGACTTGTTGGTGAGAGTGAAGAGTGTGTGATCCGCTTGAGACTTCACAAATCCTCTTCCATTCAATGTAGTGCTTAGTTTGTGGTACCAAGCTCTTGGTGATTGCTTCAAGCCATAGATCGCCTTTCTGAGTCTGAGGACATTTCCTGGTTTTACCATCTCTTCCATTCCCGGAGGTGGTCTCATGTACACTTCATCTTCTAGTTCACCTTGTAGAAAAGCATTCTTTACATCCATTTGCCAAAGATCCCACTCTAGGTTCACTGCCAATGAGATGAGTATCCGGATTGTATGAAGCTTCGCCACTGGTGCAAAAGTGTCTAGATAATCTTCTCCATACACTTGTGTGTATCCTCTTGCTACCAGTCTGGTTTTCTTCCTTTCTGGCTTTCCATTTGCAAGATACTTGATGGTATGCAAGAGTCTGCTGGTCACGGCTTTCTTTCCTCTTGGAAGCTCAGTCTCATACCAGGTGTTGTTCTTGATCATGGCATTGATCTCTTCTTCAACAGACTCTCTCCATTCTTTGTCTTGCATTGCCTCTTCATAGGTGTTTGGGATGTACTCTTGATCCAATTCTCCAATGAAGACTTGATGTTCTTCTGGATATTGAGCAAGCGAGCATACTGCACTCACTGGATGTGCCACATTGTTAGCATTAAAGTAGACTTTCGGTTGCCTGATTCTTGTGCTCCTTCGCAAAGGCTGTATCTGATCAGGTGCTGCCTCATTTGTTTCTTCTGGAACCTGATCTTGAGTCTCAGGAACTGATTCTGATTTGGTCTCATCCTGATCATGAGCTTTTTGTTGATTCCCCCTTTCAGGGTCAGGATGGGCAATTTTTTCATTTTCATTAATCACATCTTCTTCAACTACAGCTTCTGGAACAAGTGCAGTAGCTTCAGGGATATTCCTTCTTGTTTCTTGAGTTGCTGGAGACATGCCAATGCCGAAGTTCTCCAAAATGATTCTGAGGTTTGTGGCTCTTTCTGATTGCGGTAAGTCCCTCAGATCATCCCAATTCTTCACCTCATAATATCCCTTTGTTTCCACAAACTTCACATCCCTTGATATTAAAACTTTTCTGGCTACTGGATCATAGCACTTATACCCCTTTTGTGTTGGAGAGTAGCCAATGAACATCGCTTTTGTGCTCCTGGCATCCAGTTTGTTTCTCTGCTCCCCTGGTATCAGCACAAAGCAGAGACATCCAAACACCCGTAAGTGGTCCAAAGCCGGCTTAGTCTGGTTAAGGACTTCAAACGGTGATAGATCTTTGAGGACTTGAGTTGGAGTCCTATTGATCAGATAAGTAGCAGTCACCACCGCATCACTCCAGAATCTCTTTGGAACATTGGTGTGGAACATCATTGATCTGGCTACCTCCATCAGGTGTCTGTTCTTCCTTTCAGCAACTCCGTTTTGTTGAGGAGTATATGGACAGCTTGTTTGATGAATAATTCCATGTTGAGCCAGGTACTGTTTGAATGCATGACTTGTGTATTCTCCACCATTGTCTGATCTGAGGATCTTCAGCTTGGCATTGAAGTGGTTGGAGACATGAGCTTGGAAATTCTTGAAGGCGTCTAACACCCTATCCTTGGACTGAATCAGTGTCAACCAAGTGTATTTGGATTTTTCATCAATGAAGGTGACAAAGTATTTGTGATTCTCCCTTGACACACATGGAGCCGTCCATACATCAGAGTGAACCAAGTCAAAGCAACTCTCATAGGTGGTGCCAGACCGTGGAAAGACTGTCCTACAATGCTTCCCCAATATGCAGGCTTCACACTCTTCATTCTTAGACACCACTCCAGGGAATATCAGGTTTAGAGCTCTTGTATGGGGATGTCCCAATCTGGCATGCCATATTGTGTTCTCAGCGCCATTAACGGTGCTAGCCAGGCCGTGAGGCATAGATGATTCTGGCACCATATTCCTCTCAAGATGATACATCTGCTGATGGTTGTGCCCTTTTCCAATGACCTTTCCTGTCTTCAGGTCTTGAAACTCAACTTCATCTGGTCTGAACACAACTTGGCAGCCCAAATCAATCGTAGCCCTTCTTACTGATAACAAGTTAGATGAAAAACTAGGCATATACAAGGCAGTGGATTCCTTATCAAACACTTTAAGGTTCCCTATCCCTTCTATCTTCACCTTATCACCATTTGCTATGACTACATTCCCTACGGCAGGCTGGATATTACTAATCAAGTTCCTATCACAAATCATGTGATGGCTTGCTCCTGAATCTATTATGATAGGTTTAGAGTCAAGAGAATGTGTACCAGCCTTCTTGGAAGCAATGAGAGTGGTCACAAAATCATCAGATGAGGTCGTACCAACTCGATTTCTCCACATGTCTTCAGTTGAATCACCCATGTGAGCAGAATACATGGTTCTCCCTTGAATCGCTTGCTGCTCCTTGGGTTTACATTTATCCGGCTGGCCTTTGAGAGGATCACCATCATCTAGGCATGAAATCTTTCTTCCAGTAAAGAAATTCTTTATCAGTGTGTTGAATGATGAGTCTAGGTGTAGGAGAAAGCTGAGGAACCGGTCGTTCTCATAGATGGTTTGGAGACTCTCCCATAAACACCCATAAGCGGTTTGAAGACTCTCCCATAGTCTCTTGGCGGTTTTGATGTGAGAATTGATCTTCAGGATTGGTTTTGACAAGGAGTTACAGATGAGAGCCAGAGCTTGTTGGTCTTCTTGAACCCATTGGTTGTGGTTGTTCACGTATCTATCTTCTTCAGCCATCCTCTTTGAAGTTCCAGCCTTCATGATATGGCTGTCCCAAAGTCCATGACATCCCAAGGTGATTCTGGCCACTCTTGACCATGAGAGATAATTAGGACCCTCAAGGGTCACGGAAATTATATTTTCCTTCTCCATTTTTATGATTTGCGGAATGAGAATAACATAAAAGCTTTGCTGAATAAAAGAGAAGAATAGAGAAGGTTTGCGGAATGAAGTAGGAACTTAAGGCTCTGATACCATGTAGAATAGCTTAATTGCGGAAGTAATACAAAGAAGAATATACTAGTTAGACAGATGATCAAACATAGAAGGAGTTTGTGATTTGAGAGAGAATGAGAATGGGAAGAACATGTTTTTCATTTTTTTTTTTTGGTATGTGTTACAACCCCTCTATTTATACACAGGTGAAGTCTTTCAAAAAGCTCCAGACATGATAATGAAAGGTGAGTTGGTGCAGTTGGTGAAGTAGGTGCAGTAGGTGAAGTAGGTGAGGTTGGTGTAGTTGGTGGTCGCAGGACGCCAATCGATCGATGCAGTTTTGCCCTAAAACTGCATCGATCGATGCAAGGCAATATGAGATTTGGAGTTTTAGTTCCATCGATCGATTGTATTGCACAATCGATCGATTACTTTAGCACGTTTCATTCGCAGAGTTGTCATCGATCGATGGGGTTTTGTGGCAGAAACCCATCGATCGATTGGGCTTCTTTTCTTCATGTTTCTCTTCAACACCCTGATACCTTTCCTGAGATCAACCCCTTCATCAGACTTCGCATTGAGGGCATCATCTGGATCGCATCAAGCAGGGGGAGTTTGATCGTCAACTTTTCAAGCATCTTCGAACACTTCATTTACTCACGGTCCTTACGAGATTTTTTTGCTGGACCAGGATAGGGCACCTTAGGGGTGTAGGCTCGAACATGAGGAGTCTCGGCAGGTGTGACATCCGCTTTGGTAACAACCTCTAGGGGTTGTTCTCTCCTTTGTTCCCAAACCGGAACACCCTCTGTAGGTTGTTCTGTCTCCTTATGCTTTTCTTTTTCAGCTGCAGTAAATCTCAGGTACTAAGTCAGCGAGTTGCTTTCCACTTCTCAGCTCAACTACATTACAATCCCTGGTATTCTTATCAGTTTTTCCAGGAAGTGTCCCTTGCTGCCTCTTGACACTTTCAGCTGTTTGAGCTAGCTATACATCGATCTGCCTCATGTGGATGCTCACAATTTCATACTTTGTATTCAGCTCAGTGAACATGTTGGCCATCCTGTTGTTGATCTCTGTGGTAGCATGGTTCAACACCTTGACCTGAACATTTGACTCTGGAGCAGCTGATGCATCATGTTCCATAAGACCTTGAGTGATTCCCTCTGTCCGCTTGATGTTGTTGGAGCAGTTTGCTGATTGTTCTGCTGCTTCTGCTGGTTATGGTGTTGATCCTTGTTCTGGAAACGGTTCTGAGACTGACTGAAGACGAAGGTTTTTCCCTGAAAATTATGTGGAAATCCTCTTTGTTGAGCAGCAACTTGAGCTAAATTGTTCTGGGCTTGATCCCCAGGGTTCTCTATGTTGTTGCTCAGGTACAAGAGCAGGTTGGGGTTGTCCTTGTTGTTTGAGTTCTGTTAGTAGTTCTTGTTCTGAATATACCCTTGACCATTGATGTAGAGCACTTCCTGGTGATCATCTCCTTTCTTTCCATCTTTTGTGGCCTGGTCCTTAGCTATCTGCTCAGGTGTAGCTTCCTCCATATACAAGACAATTGATCTTCGTTGCTCTTGAGGAGCAGATCAACCTTGGCAGTGAGTTCATCTTTCCTTTGAGCATCAATGTTGTTAACTTTCTTGGAACGAACAGTCTTTGGGTTCTTGTTGGTTGAGATAGCAGCCATGTTCTCTATTAGCTCAAACGCTCCTTCAGTAGTTTGAGTCATGAATCTCCCTTACTCGTAGAGTTCAAGGCATTGCGAAACTCCCAGTCCACACTATCATAGAAAATCCCTAGAATGTAGTCCTGATCAAAACCGTGATAAGGGCACTCTCTGAGTATGTCATTGAATCGCTCCTATGCTTCATTAAAGGGTTCGTTGGAGTGCTGCTTGAAAGAGGAGATCTTGTTCCTAAGAGCAGCCGTTTTTGCCTTGGTGTAGAAGTGACTCAAGAAGGCAGCTCAAACTTGCTCCCATGAAGTGAGAGAGCCAGTAGGCAGTGATTTCAACCACCTTGATGCCTTGTCGACAAGAGAGAACGGGAACATCATACACTTGAAAAAGTCAGGTGAAACCCCGTTTGAGCGAGTCATAGCACATATCTCCTCAAAGGCTTCAATGTGTTCCATTGGTATTTCTGCCGGGAGACCATGGGACATCTTTCTCTACACCAGAGAGATCATGGAGGCCTTGATCTCGAAATCATGCCGAGCACAGGGTGGAGGAACAATGACAGAGTGAGTAATTGGAAAGTTTTGAGGAAGATTCCTTTCTCCAATCTGAGTTGGTTGCTCATATTGTTGCTGCTGCTGAGCAGCCGCTTGTTGAGCTTGCAAGGCATGTTGCATCTGTTGTTGCATCAGGGCCATTGCAGCAGTGAGATCATGCTCATTGTTGTTATCGCCCATGTTGGCGTGAGTAGGTCTTGATTGAGTTCAGTTGTTCCTTTCTAATCTTGCGAGTTCTTGATTGTTGAGGGTGAGTAATGGACATGAGGTGTTGCTTCGAGTATTGCTACTTGACATACACCTGGAACATCACCTGCAAACAAGAAAATAGAGCAAGTTAGCTATCTTATACAAAATATAAAACCAAGAAAATATAGGTAAAAGTGGGTCTCCGTCACAACAGCGCCAAAACTTGATACACTAAAAATTGAATCTTACTACTGTCAAGTTAATAGTTGTAGTTGTTGTATTTGAGATTCAATGCCAGAGGACCGTTTTACGCTATATCTTATGAGTTTTAATTTCTTAGCTAAAACTTTCAGATTTAACAGAGAACAAGATAAAAATAACAGAGAGCAAGGTACGGTTTGAGTTGCTTTTAATTTGGGGAAAAACTAGCCTAGGGTGATTAAACGGGTGTTAGATATCATTAAGCCACACCATTGTTCAAGTTCGATTTAGGAACAAGCCCAAACATAGATCAATGGCTAGAACAGCCCACTGTCATGGTGCTTGTTCCTTTCAGAGAACATCATCGGAGACTAAGCTATCGATTGTTCCGAGTTCTGTCTATGAACAGTAATAATCAGGTCTAGTCATTTCATATTACACTCTAGTATCTACTTTCACTAATTAGCATATAATACTTATTCTAAACAGTTCATGCAATCTATAACACGATTAATGAATAAATGAAACCCTATCTCTAACATAAAGTGATCAGATTCATGCTAGCATTAAGTTAGGTTTAGAATAAAGACCATCAATGAACATATAATTATTTATGTGTAGTTTAATTAAATCTAACACCCTAATACCCTAAACTAACAATATCGACTACTCAGCAATCATGGCAATAAACACAACAAGAAATACTGAATAATACTCCATAAATCGTAATCAAAAACTAAAAATAAGGTTTAAGAAATATTCTCTAATCGCTAGAACAAGGTGAAGATTCCTTTCTCCCTTACAAAGTAATGAATCCAAACGAGTTTTTGCCGAAAAGTATGAGTGAAAATTGAGCTGAAAATGTCTAGGTCTAATAATGCTCGTGCCTCCCTTTTATAAGGCTTTTGTGGCGGCTGGAAAGAGGAGAAAATATAATTAGGACAAATCTCAAAAGATTCTGCAGTTTTCTAAAATATCTTCGCGGGGATCAAGGCTCTGCTTGATCGCTGGGGTTGTTCTCCGGGACAAAATTCAAAATTTTCCATTCTTCTTCATGTTTCCCTCCAAAGTTCCACAGCCTCTTTTGTACCTGAAATGTCTCGAATAGAGCTGTAAGTACCCTATAATTGCATGAGAAAGATCAATAAATCATAACCAAAGTATGCTAAAAACACACTATATCAATTACCTATATCCATAAGGGAAATAATAGAAATGCATATAATTTAGCTAGAACATGGAGATCTTTCATAGGAACATGTGCTTTGATAGTTATTCTATTCATGTCTGGTTAACCAAACCTCCTCAGTTTGAGTAATAAAATGACATTTTGTCATTAAAAAATGAACAACCAAGATAAAATATCCTACCAAATAGATGTTTATGTTAAGAAGATCATTTGTCTCCTTCATTTTTTATTTCATTCATGGAATCGCTCATTAGTCTTTTAATCACATGAAAGATCAAAGAAAGATAAATGGGATGCTCATTGCATGTGATATACCTCATGTGTCTCACCTTCCTTTCATTGATGATATTTTTTTCCTTTTATAAGATGTAGCCTCGTGAAGTTAGGAAAGTAATCCAAACTTATAAAACCATTGTGTGAAATCTTTACTCTCCTTTAAGTATCACTAAATGCATGTTTACAAATGGACTTGATAGGCCCTTTTTAAGCATTTCAAATTGAAGCAAAGGTTTGAGAAGGAATATGCCACTGGTCCCATTTAATTCCATGCTTACTTCATAACACCTAGGAATAAGGGAGAGTAGCAACAATGTTAAAGAACCGAAAAGGACGACTGCCATAAAATGGGGCCTTCGTAACTAACTTTACATAGCATCGAGTATAATCATAAAACTCGGGAGGCTCAAAAGGACAATGGCTATAAGGAAACTGCAATATCCACTGGTCGTTAATCAAACATCTGTCTAGTCTTTTGGCCAGCGGATCCGAGGGCATGTGATTAGACCAAGTAAATCTTGGACCTTGGGACCCCATATCCCAAGCTCTACATTAAAAACACCTGAACTAAACTCCCTCATTGAGCAGAGGAGAAGAGATCATTAGGACTAGATGTTTCAGCTGGTGAAATAATCTCATTGAAGTCACCTCCCACCAGCCGCGACTTAGTTCTAAGATTGAATGAGACAAATATATCTCTTAGAGGTATCCAAAGCTGCCTCCTTTCATTTACATCATTAGAAGCATATATAGCTATGTAGACAAAAGATGAACCTTTCCCAAGAAAAATCATAGTAGTAATATATGAGTAATCAATACAGTGGGGTAATTTTAATAAGGTCTTTATATATAACCAATATTATCTCCAAATCCAAAAATTGATAATTTGTTATAGCAAATCATTTGGAACCAAAAATTGAAAGAAATGCGGTTTTATTAGACTCCGCTATGTGCATCTCCAAAAGGGTACCAAAGCATATCTTTTAAGAATTTATCCAAGATAGTAAAAGGTGATGCTTTATAAAATCATTGATGACGCGCACATTCCAAAAAAGGTATCTGACATTGATGAGATTAGCTAAAGTGGTGAGTGCCTGCAAATGGAGAGATACACCATCGAAGGCCTGGGGTCTTTCGCATATTTTCCTCTTTTTCTTCAATTGTTTCTTTGAAGGTGAAGAAGAGTTATTTTTGGTTGATAGTTTCCAACCGATCATATAATTCAATCTACCATGAGTCAACCACATCCTGCTTATCCAAATCTGATTTCAGAACCTGAAAGGGTTTGGACAAGGATTCCTTAATTAAACCCAAGGTCTATGCCGACACTTGTTTTGGTGGGACTGTTTTAGTAGTAGGAGTGATGGCGTCCAACTCAAAGGCATGAGTTTCAGAAACTATAAGATCAAAATTTTCATTTATGTTACTGTCAAGACAAACTGGTCAGATATGATGACAACATCAAAATAATGTTTATGATATGGCTTTCTACTAGAGGATCCATCCTCATAGTAACCTCCATATCAGCTTGAACTGAATCCCCAAACTGAATTTCTTTTGAAACTATAGAGACACATTTGAGACCGATCCGTTGATCCCATCAGAAGTGCAAACCTTCGTCTCTGCAGGTTGAGGCACCTTTTCAGCCCGTAAACCAAATTTTTTCTTTAAAGCCTCCTACAATTCATCTTGCAATACTATAGCGGGATTGTGTACAGTGGAAAAACCATATTTCTTTGGTTTACCTTTTGATTTATTGTCCTTTTCGGAAACGCGCACATGTCTTGTTGGACATGTAGTAACTTTATGACCAAAATCCTTGCATGTTGGACATAGTGGTGGTAGCCATGGCAAGATACACAAATGACATCCACATGGCCATTGTCTCGCTCAATTTCTACTGTGCTTGGTAATGTAGCGTCAAATCAACAACAACTTTAATCTCGAATTCAGTTCTGCTTGTGTAGCGTTTGGCATAAACGATGGTACCTAGGGGTTTCACGATAACAACCAGCCCCTGATTAGTGATAATCTCAAAGGGTACATGTTTTAGTGATGTCCAAACTGGAGCGCATTTTAAAGACCGTTGATCACGAGAGAACGACGCATCCATTGTGTAATAAGAACGGAGAATCTCCATCCCTCCATAGCTCTCGCGAAGAATTTTATGTCTTAAGAAAACCGAGGGGATGTGAAAGAGGAAATCATTCTTTTTAAGTTTATGGATGGTAACTCATTTATCCTTACCCCACAAGAGTGGAGAACACCCCAGATTTTACCATAGGACGGAGCATTCCTGTAGAAAATTCTTACGACATAGTCAAAGTGCAATTTGACACCGTGTTTACACTATAATTAACGCCTCAATGTAATAATTTACCCTCGTTTATTCATAATTGAACATCCTTATCCCCTTCAAATTTATTTATGCCCTACGTTCTGTAAATTGATCGTTAGATCACTTTTATTTCTCAATATGTCGAATTTCATCTATGTACACATCTCCACGCACAGACAATTATTTATGTTATATGATCTTCTTCTCTGATATTTTACAGTGCAGTTTTTAAGCATTTAGTGGGATAAATTCGAGTATGCCTATGAGTTTAAAACTATGTGCACAAACCAACAAAAACGAAGAACATATGTTCGTGAAGCCTTCATGATGAAGGTAGTTATACTTAGATCAAGTTTATTTAGGGGGCATATTACAATCAATGTCTAAATATAAAATAAATATTTTAAGGAATAATTAAAACTTACTATTTTAAGAAAAACTAGAGATTGACCCGCGTGTTCACTTGGCTATTAGTTTTAACTTCTTATAAATTGATATTTGATTTTCATGATTAGCGTTATATATATTTTCATGTATAACCATATAACCAATTGGTATATTGGTTATTTCAATACTTTTAGGTTCATATACATCAAAATCAAAACTGAATTGAATCGAGTAAAATAGTTACTTTAGTTATTTGGTTTGTAGCTTATTTTAATTTGGGTACAAAATACCCGATCATAATCCAATAATATGGTTACTTATTTGGAGAATGGTATAAGTATTTGTAGAGTCTTTATATTATGTTTCAAGTCTATTTTAGGATCTTTTCAGGTATAGGTAAGTTTTAGAGCATTATTAAGATCATGGAGCCATTTGGAGCTTAAAGTGAAAAAATCCCGTAGCTATGCAAAAAAGTAAAGTTGGAGTTGATATTTGGAGAGAGCTTCAATTGACACACCATGATATTGACAACCATGATGTTTGATGAAGCCGACTTAAGTTTCAAGAATTGTATTTTGGCCCAAAAAAATTCCCATTTTGCAAAGAGACCTCTCGACGTGTTTAACCTATGTTTATTTATTTTCCAGACATTGTTTAGGCTACACTTTATTTTTCTTAGATTTTTTTAGAAGAAGATCAAGACTCCTTTTGAGATTGATTGGAACTCCAATATTTCTTATTCTTATATTTTTATGCAATTCATTCAAACTTTTGATATGTTTTGCATGATCATGTCTGAGTAGTTACCTTGTTAGATTTAGGGATTTTCTAGGGTATTGATGAACTTGAAATTGATAGAATTGCTACGATAATCATATTGCATCCTTCAACAAGATTGTCTTAGTGCTTGTTTCTAGAGTAATTAACTAGAAACTTGATCTTAGGATAGTTTAGGAACACGAGAGTAAAATCAACACCTGAACTGAATCCTGATAATCTAAGTTGTTAGTCACAATGAGAGTTGGTGAAGTACTTAGTGAACCTATCGAATTAATACTTAATGCTTTTCTAGAGTATTTGGAATCACAACTAGAGTTGAACTTCACTGATCTAGGCATCTAATAATAATCACATAAATAATTGGATGGCTTACTTATAAATACGAGTCTTAGGATTGATCTCAATAAACCCTTAGCAGCTATTTGTATGAGTTCTACTTATATGTTTGATATCCCTAGATCTAGTGCTTTTTCTCATCTATTGAAAATTCGATTTACTCGTTGTATTTTGATTTATTTCTTTCTATTATTGACCTAGCTTAATCCATAAACTGACAGTCTATTGTGTGATACATATTCCATGTGGATTCAATCCCTAAATATTGCAATTGATCTTTTAGTTGAGAGAGTTCTTCTAAGGTAATTTGAGCATATCAAATTTGGCACAATTGTTGGAGAATGTTTGATTCACCATTAGACTAGGTGAAAAGGTTTAGTCTAGGTTTATATTTTTATGTTACTTATAAAAAATTTCTTGTGTCTTTTAGGTGCATGCTAAACGGTACTAGAAGCAACAAGGAGGGTTTTCTCTTTGATTCCCCGGATACAACTCAATTAAAACGTATGATCTACAAGCAGAAACGTAGTTCATCAATTGACACCACTCAAGCTTCGATCGACACTACTCGTAACTCTGTATTGACCAATACATTTTGATGTCGACCGAAACTAACCTGCGATTAACAGAGATGGTTGGGTCTATTATATTGAATCAGAATATTGATGGGGTACTGCATGACCGTGAAGTTCATTTGCGTAATGCAACATGACAAAAGATGGATGATCAAGGGGCTATAATATCTGAACTTGAAGTTGATGCTGCAAATGATGAGAAAGATATGGTTGTTCGACCCAGAAGATAGGCTGATTATAACTAACCATATCAGTACTATGCCAACATGTATGCTATTGTTCCTCCTACTTTCTAGAGGAACGATTTCATGCTGAAGTCGGCATACTTCACCATTGTGGGAAAACAACTTATCATAGGCTTCCACATGATCATCTTGTGGACCATCTTGAGAGGTTCAAGGATTTAGTTTATGTCGTTAAAGCCAATGGAGTCCCTGCTGACTACCTTCACTATAAGGTCTTCAAGTACTCTTGTGTTGGAGACACTTCTTACTTGGTTAAGTAGCTACCACCAAAGCCTCTTACTCCTAGACATCCATTAAAAATGTCTCTTGTGAAACTCTTTTGGTGATGCTAAATCTGAAGACTTGAGAAAAATGATCTCCATGTTTTCTCAAGGGCCTACTGAATCATTCAAGAGCTCATGGATCAGATTCGGATCATTCAGATCATATCAGAGGGATTGTCTGCACCATGGGTTCAATGAGGTACAATTGCTTGGTACCTTCTTCAGAGGTCTTTCCTTGGTCTATCAAATAAATCTTGACACAGTTAGCGAGGTGAATTTTGATATACTATGGATTTTATTTGTTTTTAGCCATAGTATAAGTCTTTTTTAGAGTCTTTCTATTATGTTTCAAGTCTATTTTAGAGTCTTTTCAGGTATAGGTTTGTTTTGGAGCATTGTGGAGATCATAGCCATTTGGATCTTAAAGAGGAAGAAGCCGTAGCTGTTCAAGAAGTCATATTCGAGATATAGAAGGAGTGAATCAACACAATCCTTAGTAGCGATCGACACTGACTCAAGTAGATGGGCCGACTACTTCTAGAACAAGCTTGGCCCAAAAGTTCCCACAAATTACAAGACTGCCTTTACCTGACTTTAGACCTTTTTATGAGTTTATAAACCATTATTTAGGCAACACACAAGGAATAATGATAGCTTTTATTATTCTTAGATTTTGGAGAGAAATTGCAAGACTCCTTTAGAGTTGTGATTGGAAATCTAGTATTACTACCTCTACTTTTTAAATGCAATTCATTTAGTTTATCTCTATGTTTTGCTTAACTATATTTGAGTAGATTACTTGTTAGGTTTTAGGCTTTTTAAGGTGGCGAGCTTATAAAATATAAAACTGTTCAAGTTATTTTCTTGGATCCTTCACAAGATTGAACTAATTGCTTGTATTCTAGATTAGCTACCTAGAAACATGATCATAGGATAATTGAGAACCGCGAGAGTGGATTCTACTCGTGAAAGTAATCATGCAGAGCTAAGTTAGTGGGCGCACGTGAGAGCTAGTTTATATAAGTTAGTGACCATATAAAATTAATTCCTAACGCTTGTCTAAAAGAAGTATCGATTGACACTCTTCCTAAATTCGCAGACGAAAATTGAAATCACAAAATTTAGACATCTGATTAATAATTGCATGTGAGAGCTGGATTACTTGCTTATTGAATTTGAGTTCTAGGACGGTTCTAATTTGCACTCTTTGCATCTATGATTTGAGTTTTGATTGCATGCATGAAACCTTAATCTCACGCTTTCCCTACCTTATTTACACAACCGATTTAATTGCTTTGTTTACTGCTTTTTAATTTTTTTTGTCTAGCTTAATCTTGATATCTATAGTCTATTGTGTGCCCATGCTCCATGTAGATTTGGTCTTTAAGTATTGTAATTGATTTCTTATTTGAGAGAGTTTCTCTAGGGTAATTTGAACTGCATAAAATTTGGCGTCGTTGTCGGGGAGCATTGGATTCGCCATTAGACTTGGTGGAAAGATTTAGTGTACGTTTTCCTTTATTGTCAGTTACTTATAAAATTTGTTTTATTGTATCTTTCAAGTGCATGCCCAGCAGTACCAGAAGCAACAAGGCATCTAATATTTTGGAATACTTGGATCCTTCACAACTTAAACACGCACAAAGAGAAGACGACAATAACAATCGACACCTCTACATCGTCGATCGATACCACTCGTGAAAAATAGCGATCGACACTTCTAAAGCATCACTCGACACCGACCTGCAACTACGAAACATGGCCACGACTCTTGTGCTAATTTGAGATGAGAATGGAGATCTGCGTGAGCCCAAGGGTCATCTGCGTAATACATCAAGTCAAAGACAAGATGATCAACATGTTGTAATTCCTGAACTAGAGGGAGTACCTAGTGATGATGTCGATTGACAGAATAATGCACCCATTGCTAAGGCTGCAGCTACTGAAAATGCTTTTGATGCTTGACCAAAAACGTTGGCTGACTAAAACCGTCCAGATCAGTTCTACCCCAACATGTATGCAATTATTCCTCCTGCCTTTCAAAGGAACGATTGCGAGCTGAGACCTACTTATTGTGGGGGCAGCAGCCTAATCATGGGCTCCCACATGAGCATTTTATGGACCATCTGGATAGATTCGAGGATCAAGTATCTGCTACAAAAGCCAATGGATTCCTTGATGAATACCTTCTTTTCAAGCTCTTCAAGTACTCACTTGCTGGAGATGCTTCATATTGGCTTATGCAGCTACCACCAGGATCTCTTACAACCTGGATTGCCATCAAGAACGCCTTCCTGCATAACTTCTTTGATGATGCAAGATCTAAAGATTTGAGGAAAAGAATCTCCATGTTTACCCAGGGACCTACATAGTCTTTCAAGAGCTCTTGGATAAAATTCAAGTCATCAAGAGAGACTATCCACACCATGGATTCAATGAGGTAAAACTGCTAGGTACCTTCTTCATAGTTCGCGCCTTGGTCTACCAAATGGCCTTAAACACAACAAGTAAGCGAAATTTTAACACTAGGAATCCAGAAGAAGCTGTCATATATAAGGGGAGCCAAGGCGAGGAACCAAGGGACGATTTCTTAGTCTCTATAACTCTTTACACTTAGAAACCTTAGGCTTTATTTTTGACATGTTTGGTTTCTATGACTGGCCCTCGATTACTAGACGAACTCGTTCAGGCCCTTTGATCTCTTGTTCCAATCTTTTAATTGAACTACGTTTGGCTTTATCTTCGAAAGGGGTACGTAGGCAGCCTTTCATAAGGTCCAGTCCGAAATCTTTTAAACTTTTTTCGTCTTTTTCGTCCATTGCTAAGGGAGTTGCGGCTCACATAGGTTTTTTTGACATGGGTGGTTATGCTAGCAAACTTAGTTAGTTTCTACTGTTTGTGTCATGTGATATTCTTTGAAATCCTGTTTCCAGACAAGCTTCATGTACAATTTTGTCTCTGGAACGCTAATACGCAAATTCGAAATAAAGATCTACTTTTTCTAAACTTGCTTTATTGTCTTTACATATTTTCTGCGTTTATTTGGTTACTTGTCGTTGGCTATCGCAGAGAATCCGGACCTTTAGAAAAGTTAGGTTTTTCTTAATTTTCTTTATTTTGTGAAAATTGATAATGAAAATTTTGATTTCCACAACTTTTATGAATATTGCTTGTTTAGAGAAAGAAAGAAAAAAATAATGAATTAGAGATAAAGAGATACAAAACCTAAATAAATGCAATTGAAAAATATATACAGAAAAATGGAGTGAATGTAAACATTAGATTAGTTTAATAATAGTTATATGTTATGAAATAACTTATAATTTTATAGTATCTCGAAATTTGAATAAGGGCGAAATTTTATACCCGTAGGGAGAAGATAACCCTTATATAATGAACTATTACAGAGAGAAGAGGGAGAAAGGGATGATTACAATCGAACGAATTCGTTCGTTTATATAGATGTAAAAAGTAGGAGTTACTGTGCAAATAGTGACAGTGGGACCCACTTCCTTTTAAAATTTCAACAAAAGTGGCGGCCACACTGTGCGTATTACGGCTGACCACTGTGCTTTTAACGGCTTCTTTTAACACTCCCCCTTGGGGACCGGTGTCACTATTATTTCTTGCTTGACGTATTTGTTGCCTCGTTAAAAACCTTTCTAGAAAAACCCTGTAGGAAAAACCATAGTAAGGTAAAAGAGTACAACCACGTAAGCTCCCCCTCGAATGAACAGTCACAGATCTTTCTGATGACGCATTCCAATATTATGGACATGTTTCCTGAATACTGAGGTAGGAAGTGATTTTGTGAAGAGGTCAGCTGCATTGTCGCATGATCGGACATATCTTACTTCAATCTCTTTCTTCTTCTCGAGCTCCTGAGTGTACGAGAAGAACTTTGGATGAATATGCTTTGTTTTATCGGTTTTGATATATCCTTCCTTCGTTTGAGCAACACATGCTGCATTGTCTTCATATAAAATAGTTGGGGTCGTGTCATTGTTAATTCCACTACTCGATCGGATATGTTGGCTTATGGATCTCAACCATACGCACTCTTTACTTGCTTCATGGAGTGCAATGATCTCAGCGTGATTTGAAGAAGTAGCTACAAGTGTTTGCTTCTGAGAACGCCAAGATATGGCAGTGCCTCCAATTGTAAAGACGTATCCTGTCTGTGATCGAGCTTTGTGTGGATCTGACAAATAACCTGCATCTGCAAAACCAATCATTTGACCCTTTGAGTTTTTAGGGTAAAATAGACCTAAATCAATAGTCCCTTGAAGATAACGAAAGACATGTTTAATTCCATTCCAGTGTCTTCGTGTAGGGGATGAACTGAATCTTGCTAAAAGATTGACAGAAAAATATATATCAGGCCGAGTACAATTTGCAAGATACATAAGAGCTCCAATTGCACTTAAGTATGGAACTTCAGGACCAAGTATTTCTTCATTCTCTTCAGATGGTCGAAACGGATCAGTTTCAATATTAAGTGATCTAACAACCATCGGAGTGCTAAGCGGAGTTGCTTTATCCATGTTAAAACGTTTTAGCACTCTTTTTGTATATGTAGACTGATGTACAAATATACCCTTTTGAGAATGCTCAATTTGTAAACCAAGACAAAATTTTGTCTGCCCGAGATCTTTCATCTCAAATTCTCCTTTTAAATAATTTGATGCCTTTTGTATTTCTTCTTGAGTTCCTATAATGTTAAGATCATCAACATACACCGCGATTATTACAAATCCCGATGTTGTTTTCTTTATGAAAACACAGGGGCATATAGGGTCATTAGTGTATCCTTCTTTTTTTAAATGTTCACTGAGATGATTATACCACATACGCCCAGATTGCTTTAACCCATATAACGATCTTTGCAATTTAATTGCACATAACCCTTTAGGTTTGGAACTTAACACTTCCGGCATCTTAAATCCATCTGGGATTCTCATATAGATATCAGTATCTAATGATCCATATAAATATGCCGTAACGACATCCATAAGACGCATTTCTAAATTTTCATTAGCCGCTAGGCTCATCAGGAATCTAAATGTGATTGCGTCCATAACAGGAGAATATGTTTCCTCATAATCAATTCCAGGTCTTTGAGAAAAACCTTGAGCTACCAGGCGAGCTTTGTATCTTGTAATCTCGTTTTTCTCATTTCGTTTCCGAACAAATACCCATTTATATCCAACAGGTTTCACATCTTTGGGTGTGATTACAATGGGTCCGAATACATTTCTTTTGTTAAGTGAATCTAGTTCGACTTGGATTGCATCTTTCCATTTTATCCAGTCATGTCTCTTTTGACATTCATAAACAGATGTTGGTTCTGGATCTTCGTTTTCTTCATCTATTTCCTTTGCTAAAAGGTATGAGAAAACATCATCTATATCATCCATCTCTTTCCGTTCCCATATTTTTCTATTATGGATGTAATTAATAGAAATCTCATGATTTTCTTCAGATTCATGATGCTTTGTATTGTCGTTAGATTCATTATCTTCTCTCTCAAGAACATTTTCTGTTATTCTGGAGGTATCATGCCTTTCAACTTCCTTTCGTTTTCTAGGATTTTTATCCTTTGAGCCAAAAGGTCTGCCGCGTTTCAAACGTGTTCCTGATTCACGTGTATCAACTGCCATTTTGCCTTTCTCTGGAATCTCAATGCGAGCAGGAGCATTTGCGGCGGGTATATATGATTTTGTTACCATTTTGGTATCAGCAAATGCATCAGGTAGTTGATTTGCGATGTTTTGTAAATGCATGATACGTCGAACTTCTAGTTCTGACTGTTTCGTAGGAGGATCAAGGTGTAATAAGGATGGCACATTCCATTTGATTTCTTTTCCTACTTTATTGTTATCTCCCCCTAGATTTGGGAATTCTTTTTCATTGAAATGGCAATCAGCGAATCGTGCCGTAAAAACATCACCAGTTTGTGGTTCTAGATATCTTATTATCGATGGAGAATCATAACCAATATATATTCCCAACCGTCTTTGAGGTCCCATCTTTGTACGTTGTGGTGGTGCCACTGGAACATAAACCGCACAACCGAATACTTTTAGATGAGAGATATTTGGTTCTCTACCAGATACTAATTGTAACGGGGAATATCTATGATATGCACTTGGTCTTATCCGAATGAGTGCTTCTGCATGCAAAATTGCATGACCCCATACAGAAGTTGGGAGTTTGGATCTCATAATCAATGGCCTTGCAATCAGTTGCAGTCGTTTAATTAAGGATTCTGCCAATCCGTTTTGCGTATGAACATGAGCAACTGAATGTTCTACTTCAATCCCTGATACCATACAGTAATCATTAAATGCTTGGGATGTGAATTCTCCAGCGTTATCTAATCTAACTCTTTTAATTGGATAATCAGAGAACTGAGCTCTTAATTTGATTATCTGAGTTAGAAATCTCGCGAATGCCATATTTCGAGATGATAACAAGCAAACATGTGACCATCTACTGGATGCGTCGATTAGTACCATAAAATAATAAAATGGTCCACATGGTGGATGTATTGGTCCACAAATATCACCTTGTATTCGTTCTAGGAATCTTGGTGATTCTTTATCAACTTTTGTTGGTGATGGTCTTATGATCAATTTCCCAAGGGCACATGCAGTACATGGCATTTTATTACTCTGATGTATATCTTGGGCTTTTACTGAGTGACCATGTGAACTCTCAATGATTTTACGCATCATTGTAGTGCCTGGATGGCCAAGACGGTCATGCCATAGTATAACATTTTCTGGATTTCTCTTGATAACAAAATGTGATTCTATTACATCAATATAAGTGTGATGTAATCCAGAAGGAAGTTCTGGGAACTTTTCCAAGATTAGATTTTTGCCTGATCTCTCGGAAATTATATATATATACTTCTTGCCATTTTCAGTTGCAGACTGAGTATCATATCCTTGAAGATATATATCTTTGAAACTCAACAAATTTCTTTTAGAATTTGGAGAATATAAGGCATTATCTATGGAAAACTTTGTTCCATTAGGCAACATAAAGTTTGCTTTGCCAATTCCTTCGATCAAGTCTGTAGGACCTGATATTGTGTTTACAGTCATTTTGGCTGACTTTAAGTTAGAGAAAAATCTCTTATCTTTCAGTATAGTGTGCGTTGTGCCACTATCTGGTATGCAAACTTCTCTACCAAGTTGTGTAGTTGTTGTTCCGTTTGTTCTCTTATCCATTTCTGAAATACACAATTAATGTTAATAAAGAAAATAAATTTCATAATAATCATATTGAAATTATACATTAGATTATAATCATACATTAGTTGTTTTGAAAACAACATTATTCTTGGATCGAAATACATAATTTTATGGCATTACTGGCATTATTTTAGCTTTATTACAATAAGCTTTTAGTTCTCTTGAGTGGTCTCGTCGTGATCTCCCATAAAGTCAGGGGACTCGAGATATGTTGAAGTTGTACCCTCAAAGTGTTCATTGAGATTCGCTTCCTTTGCCTTACCCTTGAGGGTTTCTTGGTACAACTTACATAAATGCTGAGGAGTTCGGCATACTTGAGACCAATGTCCCTTCGATCCACATCTGTAACAGACGTTATCGTTTTTTCGAGTAGGATTTTCTTGAGTTACGATCTCTTTTGCCCGGTCAGATCGATTCCATGTATTGGATCCCCTTCCTCTTGGGTTGTAGCTTTTTTCGTGACCTCGATTAAATTGATGACCACGACCACGACCATAACCATGGTCACGACCACGACCATAACCATGGTCACGACCACGACCATAACCACGGCCACGACCATGACCACGACCACGACCACGATAGGGATGGTTTCTCTCCGGATTTTTAACATCCGTTGCATTCACCTCAGGAAATGCTTTGGTCCCGGTGGGTCGGCTATTGTGGTTTTTAATGAGAAGTTCATTATTCTTCTCCGCTATCATAAGCGCCACAGCGAGTTCAGAGAACCTCGTATACCCACGGTTTCTGTATTGTTCTTGTAGAACAAGATGATTTTTGTGGAACGTTTGATAGGTTTTTTCAAGCATTTCTGCTTCCGTCACGGGCTTACCGCAATATTCTAATTGCGCCGCTATCCTTAGTATAGCGGAATTGTACGTTTCTACCTTTTCAAAATCTTGAAACCGTAGGTTTGACCACTCGTCGAGTGCATGGGGAAGAGTTACTTTCTTCTGGTTATCAAACCTCTCTTTTAGAGCTTTCCAAAGAACCAGAGGGTCTTTTGTCCTTGCATAGTCATGCGTAAGGTTTTCATCTAGGTGCCTTCTCAGGAATATTACGGCTTTGGCCTTTTGATGGGAAGTTGATTGGTTCCCTTCCTTTATGGTATCTAGTATTTCTTCTGAGTCTAGATGGAGCTCCATATTTGTAACCCATGCCGTGTAGTTTGCACCAGTAACTTGGAGGGCCGGAAACTGAAGTTTCTCGATATTTGCCATTTGGATTTCTAAAACATAAAATAATAATTTTATTAGAATTTCATAATTTAGAAACCATATACATTAATCATACATGCGATTACAAGGAGAAATGATGCATAGAAAGCTAAATAGACATTAATGCCAAAATTTTCAGCACTAATTCCTCCAAGATAAATCAAATACATGGAAGTAAAAATAAAAATCGTACACAAAATCAAAAATAGCCGAATCATCATTCTTGCAACGAAAATCGGAGGAGAGCGATTTGAAAATATTTGGGAGGAGATGAAATGTTTTGGATGAGTTGAATGAATGAAGGATGAGTATATTTATAGGTAAAAACACTGTTCATGACCGTTGGAAAAGGGGGGAATTTTAAAAAAAAATTCTTTGTGACCGTTGGGATTAAAATGTTTGAACCAAAAATCAGTCTGAAAATATCGTAATAAGCAGTCAACCAGAATCAATAAATTTCAAAATATTTTATCTAAGCGACCAAATATTTATATAATATTCATAATATGCAAATATCAATATTTATTCTAGTGATAAAATTATTTCTGTCAAAACATTAAACAAATAATGTGGCGGCAGAGCCAGACCAATATTATGCAATAAATAAATTATGCGGCGGCGGAGCCAAGCCATTATTATGCTATAAATAAAATATAAGGTGGCTCGGCCATCCAGTTCATAATAAATAAATTATAAGGCGGCTCAGCCGACCGATTCACAATAACAAATAAATTATAAGGTGGCTCGGCCATCCAATTCACAATAAATAAATTATAAGGCGGCTCAGCCGACCAATTCACAATAAATAAATTTACGGCGGCTCGGCCGACCAGTATATATATTAACATTAATTATAGTGAATTGAAATTGATAATAAAAGATAGTATATTTAGTAATCTTAACGGGGCGACCTATCGCCCACATTAATATATATAATTAATATGAATTAAAAAAATTACTATAAAATAATAAATAGTAATAAAGGCGGTATACCGGCCATTATAGAAGGGTAAATATGATACATATAAACTTTACCGAATCGCAGAGTGATCGTGCTGATAACGTGTTATGAAATAACTTATAATTTTATAGTATCTCGAAATTTGAATAAGGGCGAAATTTTATACCCGTAGGGAGAAGATAACCCTTATATAATGAACTATTACAGAGAGAAGAGGGAGAAAGGGATGATTACAATCGAACGAATTCGTTCGTTTATATAGATGTAAAAAGTAGGAGTTACTGTGCAAATAGTGACAGTGGGACCCACTTCCTTTTAAAATTTCAACAAAAGTGGCGGCCACACTGTGCGTATTACGGCTGACCACTGTGCTTTTAACGGCTTCTTTTTAACATTATACATATAATATATGAATTATATAATATCTGCACATGTGTGCGGATGGTCTCCGTAGTTTATATACATAAAGGAGAAGAAGATCTCTTCTCACGCCGCCACATTGGCAATTAGCAAGCCAGACGTCATCTTCTTCTCCCATTATGTCTCTCTTTCTTTTCCCACATAAATGGACTTTTAAATTTAAAGAACACTTGCTTTTTTAGTTTAAATCTAGCCTAAGGCATAAAACTCGTCCATATACTATTATTCTCTACCGAGCAAATTAATGCTATTTTTCTACTTTTTCGTAACTCAATTAATGCTATTATTTACCTCTCATCAAAGCCTAGTCATTTTTCAAAAGAAACACGTTTACAGTTTTGGTTTGATGATGTAATAGATCAAAAGTTGATAAACAATTTTAGTCTTGACTTGAAAATTTTGATGAAGTTGAGTATGCTATTCCTCATAATGTCATATCGACAGTGCTCTTCATATTGTAACTGTAGTGTCTACTATATCTCTTATCCGCGCTACGCGCAGATTGTGTACTATACAATTTTCTTTTTAACTATTTATATTTTAAAATTATATTGTACTAAATAGTTGTAAACATTTAAAAAGTAAAATAGATCATGATAACTCGGGGTTTTATGTTGTGATTTTTGGATATTGTTATTTTGATTGATTTTGTTGTTCACAGTATACATATTTGCATCCATGACAAAAATGAATAATTTTAATTCTAATATTAAAAATTGATTATATATGGTGTAACTGAAATGAAAAAGAGCAAAATCACTAAAATGTTACATAATATTTTTAAAAAAGGTATCTGTTTTCAAAATATATTTAAATTTATGTGTAACTTTTTTTTTATTTTTATGTTTTGGCCACTATTTTTCTTTTTATGTTAAGATTTTATTAATTAAAACCAAATAAACTTCCTTAGAAATCTTTCTTGTATGAAAAACTGTTATATATAAAATCTTTCTTGCCTAAGATCTCTATCCCTCTATAAAAAATTTCAGTTGATCAAAAACAAAAGTCAGCTTATATATATATATATATATATATATAATATTTATATATATAATATTTCACTAAAGACTCTAACATCTAAAAAGTATATTTTCCCCACTTAGAATTTTAGTAAAAGAATTTGTAGCATCTAATTTTTTATGCCATGAAATCTTTAAACGTTTTGTCAAGTTCTATTTTTATTTCAAAGTTATAATACCTTAGTTAAAAAATTAAACAATACTGAAAAATCAAAATATAGTTTTTGCATTAAAAATTTCGTTGATTTTTATTTTTAAGTATAATTTATAATTTTTTAGAGGATAAAAGCTTCTAGCAATATTTTTATTACTCTAATGGTTTAGCACAATTTTCTTTTAATCTCAAGTTGTGTTTATTCAGCAAGTTGGAAAATGGATAAAGTTATCTTCTAAAATTATTGATTGCTATTCTTTTAGGCCATCAACCTAATTCACCCCACAAAAATTGGATTATTTTTCTTTGATGTCTTTCATTAAGCTTGATTCTCACACATTTTAACAAAATTTTAATTACTTTTTATACTAATTAATGTGCACAATGCACCTTAATCTAAAATCTTAGTGTGTAGAAGAAACCATTGAATTAATTTTACATGATGCTTCTCCTGCTTTAAGATTATGTCCAACTCATTGTTCTTTTTTATCTCTGTATGTTATAACAGAGCAAAATCTACTCCAACATATCTCTATTTCTTTCTTTAAAGTGAGATTGCTATTTTCTGTGTTTAGAAAAAAAAATAGCATTTTTCTATATTAGAGTTATACTTTTTGATTTTTAAAATAGTAATTTAAGTTTCAACTTTTTATTATTCTAACTAAAATAATGTATTTTGAAAAATACAAATGTTGTTAGAATTCCTCTATTTTAGATAAAATAAAATAAATGAATACATTAGAGACTTTAACAATGAATTCGTTTGCAGAAGATTTAAAACCAATATAAAATTTCACATTAG
>CAJHQP010006058.1:0-40999 GCA_905132765.1 Moricandia arvensis | reverse complement strand
TCAAAGTAACTTATATTAATTAGCAGTATATATACTTACCATTGCATGTCTGAAGTTTTTTGACCCAAAACAGCAGGCAAGAAAAGGAGTGATACAAGGAGAGGAAGAAGCAAAGGATGGGCGTGGATATCGACATATGTATAAATTAGCTATCGATCGTCGGAGATAAGAGTTTTATGTTCTTGTGTTGTAATATGTGTTATGTCTATACATATGCCTGCCTTCGACTTTATAGTCTTGTAGATTTATCAGATTTTCTACTCAAAATAATATCCATATTATTAAATATCTCCCACGTTATACGCCAGATCATTATAACCTGGTTGTTAAATAAATATTCTATATTTCCTTGTCTGTTTGGTTTTATAAAAGATGCGTGTAATAATTTAGTGTAGCATGTTGTGCTTGCGTACATACATACATACAATAATCGCTGGATTGTAAGACTTTGCTTAAAATAATATTAGATTTTGACTCACACTTTGAAAACGCGGAGTTTCTGAATTATACACAAAAAGTTAAATGAATTAGTATTTTGGGATTGGACATTTTATTTATAAAGTTTATATAAATCAAAGTAGAGAATTTCTTTAAATTTATAAACTAATTTATTTGAGATTTGTATGAATTTTTTAATGTAAATCTCTTTTAGGTCTCGACATTTTATCTGAATAAAAAAACTCAACCAAAACCAACCGAAAATATAGTTTGGCTCGAATCTAGATCCAGTAAAAAGTACCTATTGAGTATTCTTTTGGACTTACGGATCTTGATTCAAGTCTAGATATTACCTAAGACATGATCGGGTACTCAAAGTACCCAAAATATTTTGTGTATATTAAGTATATTTTGATATTTCAGATATGTTTTGGTATTATAAATATTCTTTTAAGTTTTATGTTTGGGTTTCGGTTATAGTTTTAAATTTAGGTAAAATTTCAAAATTTAAAAATATATTTCTGGTGTTTCTCGGTTCATCGATCATATTTCAAGTAAATTTTGAAAATATTTAAAATTATTTTCTGAAAGTGTATAATTTTTTTTAGAACATTGAGATCAAGTCAGAATCTTTTTTCAAAGATGATTTAAATTTTTATTAAATATTTTATATAAAAGGTTAAATAGAATCTCTGTTTACTTTAACTAAAACTCTCATTTAATAATCAAGTATTAATAAAATATCAGTTAAAACTTAGTAAAAATAACTAAATCGAAATAAATATTTATTTAAAAATGGCTAACAAAATCCATTTCAGCTCCTGGTTAAACATGCGAATATAAACCGAGAACCAAAGTGAATCAGAAACGAAGCAAAAAAAAACGAAACTAAACCGATGTTCACAAATTACCAAACGGTTCCTATATATATAGAACCAAAAAAATTAAAACCGGACCTTTGAAATATAATTTTTGATAAGTATAGATTTCATAAATAATGGTTCCTATGATTGAGGAGATCTACAAATTTTAAAAATATAAATTTTCAAAATACAGTGGTTCCAATATCTCTGTTGGAAATGTAATATTATTACTGTACTTATGTCAAGTATTCGACATTTAATAACAATTTATTTTAGATAATCATTTTCTGATTGTAAAGATATTTAACAAAACTGTGAAATTGTTTTTAAAACTCAGTTCCGAAACATTTAAAGAAACCATAGTATTTTTCTATTCGAAGATACACTTAATACTAATATACAACAAGAAATATGTTTGCATGTCACGTAATCGCAATAGGAAGTGGACTTGAGAGGTTTATGATATTGAATGCTAACCTATTGCTTACTTAAGTACATTAAACGCAATTATTTGTGTATGACATTGTAGAATTTACATTTATGATGTGTTTGGTTTTGGAAATAATAGGAGTTGCTGTTTCCTATTTTGGTGGGCCTATTATAATGCATTAAGTTTATGTATATACTGTAGTAAAAATTGATTGTATATAATAGGTTGGTTCAAAAATGAATAGCTGCAAAAATATTTTAAAGTAGATTTTAGAATGATTTTGTTTTAATAGTATAGATCTTATATAAAATATAATCACTCATGAAACACAAAGACTTTTTTTTTTCAAAAGAACGCTAAGAAGTAAAAAAAGCAGGAGGTTAAGATAGTTGAGTTCAATCTAACCAAAGAAATTTGACATTCTGAGAAAAAAAAAACTGAAAACAGTATTGGAGGTATTTTTAAACTTCTAAGTTGAGAAACAGAATCGTCGAGTTATGGAGTTGCATTAACTTCAACCACGTGAAAATGATAGGAGAGTTTTCACATGGGTTCTCAAAACATATGAATTTAGAGAGAGGTTATCAGTTAAGAAACTCTTCAGAATTTCATATTAATATTTAATTTGATTAATTAATTAATCACTTTCAAACTAAAAAAATAAGCTAATTATGCCTAATAGATGCCTTCTTTTTACTTTATAGTCAGTAAATTATCAGATTTTGCTATTCAAAATAATATCGCTATATATAATAGTAATTAGGTCTAGAGCCGCGTCTTATCCAAAGTGAAACAATGTACAAAATACTTCAGTGGTTATTGAAATACTAAGTTTATAGATTTTGATATGATATATAATTTAATTTAAATGATATATATATATATATATATATTGGATATTTATTAAATGAAGATTTATATTTGAATGGTTTTATGATCATTTATTTTTTGTAATGAAAATTTTAAAACTACTTACCACAAAACTTTAATGTGAAAATTTTGAAAATTTTAGTATAATTATCAATTTTAGAAATTCAAAATAAAATACATGAATAAATCTAAATTTTTATAGTATGGTTAATGTGATTTTTTTAATTTACTTTAATAATAAAAATTAAAAACTGGTAGATGGTAAATAAACTATTGTCAAATATTTATTATTTAACATCATTAATTTTCATCTATATTTTAAATACAAATAAGATAATTGATTCGGAGTTTTTATTTTGAAAAAAAAGAAAATTTTAGGTATATTACTAATTAATTTTATAATTAGTTCAAGGAAAAATATAGTATATATTTATAATCTTGACCAAATAATAAATGACACTTAATGTAATTATTCTAGCAGTTAAAACATATTTTTATAATAACTTTAAGAATCATTATAGTTATAACACATTACCATAAAAAAGTTACAATGCTTCTCAAACAATATATAAGAAATCTCCCACATCAGTTATACTTGAGAACCTTAAGCTATGTATGTTAAAAATAGTATATATATATGTGTGTGTGTGTGTGTTTTCTTCTATGTTTCAATGTGCTTGGTGATTGGTGCGTTAAAAGATTTTCTATAAAACATAGGAACACTGAAAACAAAAAAAAAAATAAATAGTAACAAAACAATACTAATAGTTATGATGTTTATCTAATTTAGATAATTATTCTACTACAGCGAATCAGTTATTTATTTTTACGTTACACAAACCAAACTGAAAATAAAATGTATACAAGAAAATAAAGTACCAATGCATTATAACAAATGTATGAAACAAAAAAATTAAACCATAATTTGTGTTTTCAGAAAACGTTTTTGACTTACTAGCATAACAAACTATATATAAAATGTTGAAAATACAAGACAATTACATATTTATGATAATCTTTTAGATAAACAACTGATCTACAATAAAAATAACAAAACAAAATATTAAAATTAGTGTTATTTTCTTTGAGAATAAATGAAACATTGTCAAATACTCATACATATTTATGTATTTGTGTAGTGTTCACTTATTTGATTACCCCCTCGTAGGATGAGTTGATGTATGCTTTAATTTTTAAAAATAAAACTATAGGTAAGTCTGATGATTTTAAATAAATAAAATTAAAATTAAAGCCCAACCAATCATCCATGATACCTCAATGATAACGCGAGACATGGTGATAGTATTATATTCTTAAGGTTTGATTTTTTTTTTTTTTTTGATTAATCTGGGGGTATCCCAGGCCCATGGAGAGGCCCAGACTAATCTCCATGATATTATTTTATGATTTAGAAAGAGTTTTGATAATTTGTAGTTATGAACAGTTTATTGAACTTGAAAAGAGTTTTGATAACATCAGATTTAAAAAAAAAAACTGAAGAGCTTCGTTGATTATTAACTGGAGATAATTATAAACTTATGCAGAGTTTATCTTTGAGTACTCTATAATATTATATCGTTGTGTTTGTTATCATCCATTGACTCTTTATCATATATAAATTCCCTCTAATCTAGCGTTATAGTTCAGTAGCTTTTCCATTTTCCGCAAACTGCACGTGATGTCTTTCCTCCACATGAGCTTGCAATTTTTTTGTAATTTCATAAAAGAATCTATACAAATATCACAAGCAAATCCAGAAAGTCATTTCTATTAGGTTCTTGTTTTTTCTCGTTTTCATGGGATAATAACTTTCATAAAGAAATCCCCAACCCCAGCAGCACATGTCGATTATGTTCTTTGCAAGGAATTCCACTGGCACACGCTACTACGAACAGCACCTTGCCTGACACCACAAGTTTTGTTGTGTAGTGTGTGAACATATATGTTTTCTACGTTCTGCCAACACAGAGAAGCTTCGTGAGATGTGGTGTGTAACCAGATTTATAGGATAATTCAAGAGAATGAATAGAAAATTATCACTGGGGAAAATGGGGAAGAAAAACGAATAACATTTGTTTATAATAAATTCATTTTTAATTATAAATATTTTGAGAATACATGATTGATGTGCGACATTTTGATAAAAAAATTATGAAGAAAATTTCACAGATCTATAAATTAATAATACCCAGATTTGATTGTACAATGGCAAAGTTAGTTACTTTCATTTTTTTTGAATAATACAGAACTTTAATTAATTTGTAAAATAATGAATCCAATAACTCTAGATTTTAATAAACTTGTGTTACATTTTTTTTTTGCCATCTATTAGATTAAACATAAACTTGTGTTAGATTATAAACTATTAAATTTTAACATAGTTTATAGTGTCTTAATTGAATAACACAAGAATCATTAGAAAATTCAAATCTTTCTAACTCTTTATAAATACACTAGATTCTCACCCGTCCTTTGAAAGGACCGGTACATATTTGTTTTAAACTTTATAAAAATAAATAAATTTATATTGTATTTTTAATAATTATATTTATGTTTAATCATTTATTTATCAATAATATAAAGATTTAATGTTATTAATATAAAAAAATAATACATGTGTAATAAATAGTTAGACCAAACATTTATGAGTAACTTATGATTATATTTTAATAGAATAGATAATCCAATAACACCCCGTAACATGTTGATCTGGGAGAAATAAAAGCCTTAATTAACTACCAATCTATCTCAACGTGGGGAAGCAAGATCCTCTAGAAAAGGAGCTGTCTAGATTGCTAACAATATCATTTTCCTTTTCTATATAGTAAAATAAAATATTGGGGTCTTATGTCACATACTAAGTTTATGTCGCTCAGGCAAGAAGTCCGTTTAAGATCCTCTAATTTCCTTCAAATTATCATTTGAATTTGGTATCTGATTATCAATGTTACAGTGTAAGACATGCAAAGAAAGCTATTTCTTTCTTTCTTTCTTTTTTTTTCCTGACTAGTCACAGGAAGCTATTTTCACACGATAATGATAGACCAACAGGGCATTTTGCATATAAAATGGCTCGATTGAGAGCTGAAACATGTTTGTTTTTCTCCTTCTCACATTGGGTGAAGGGGTTAACAATGATTGTCATGACAAAATATCAGGGATTGTTTGAACAAGTTGCATGCAGAGACGGATTTAGAACTATATTTAACCGGGGACACATAAAACTTTTCACTGTGTTATAATTAGATGGACCACTATCATCTGATTAGTCTTAATTGCTTAAAGAAAAAGAAGAATGAGACGGAGGCACGTGACCCCATACGTTCTTTACTACGTCCGCCCCTGGTTGCATGGTCCCAGAGATGCCATCTTGGTTCAAGAACTGTTCTCCCTCTCTGGTTATACCAACTATAATCAGAGTTACAGTATCAGCTTTCTTTTCTTCTTCTTTTTTGTTTTTTGTAAAAAGATACAGTATCAACTTCCTCAGGCAATTTTTCACTTAATGAAACTGGTGGAAAGCTTAGTTCAGCTGATTGTCCCGCTATGTGTCAGCAAAACTGTTCTTGTCTCTCCTATGATTCAACCAAAGTCCCATTACTCTATATATATACTAGTAAAAGGTACACAAAGTTGTGAAAATATTGTTAAGGCTGCAGCATTTTCTGGCCGACATAAGTTTTACGTCTTCCTCTGCCGTCATTGACGAGGAGAAGAGAGCCGTTGTTGTTTTTGATCAAGATGAAATGTATTAAAACACAGGTTACTTCCTTGGAGAGAATAATGGTTACTTACTTGGTAGAATTTGATATCGTAGAATTTACAAACGGCAGAGAGGTTTTCCTGCATGTGTGCAAATATGTTCCAAGTTACAAGAGAACCATGGCCTACTGATTAGGAACTGCACTTGATTTGTTTATGTGTTATTTGCTGTCAAACATGTTCTATGACATTGTAATATTTTAGTTATTATCATTGATCCCTTTATTTTATTTAAGGTTTTTAGTAATTAAACCTCTCAACTAAAGATGAATTGTAAAATAAACTTTCAACTAAAAATCTTACGAAACAAACCTTGAACTCTAGTTATGTTAATATATGTTATCCTCCGTCTAAAATACTGTGACGGAGGGCAACATATGTTAACAATTTAAAATTAAGAGTTTATATTGTTGAAAACTTAGTTGATGAATTGATTTAAAAATAATTGAATTTTTTATCACTTAAAATCATTAAATTTTTAAAAATATTTATTATCACTTATGAATTGTTTTAAATTTATTTATAAGCCTGTAAAACTAATTTATAAATATATATACATGACATTATTATAAAACTAATTTGTAAATCCAAAATTAATAATTATCAACACTACAAAAACTTAATATAACTTAAAATATTAAATATTTTGATACTTGAAAAAAGTGATATAAGATTTTTTTTGTCTTATATCGCCATTGTAAAATATAATAATTTAAAAAATTTAAGTTATATTAGGTGTTAAGTATCGTCGACGATAATTAATTCATAAACCAATCTTTTCACTACGGTAAAAGATAATTAATTTATAAAATCTTATTAATCATTTGTAAAAATACTAAAATATTTATGAAGCTTCATAATCAGTTATTGAATTGATAAAATGATGAATAAGAATTTATAAATTAATTTTAAAGGCTTATAAATCAATTTTAAACAAGCCATAAATGATAATAAAGATTTTAAAAAACATTTCAACTATTTTTGAATCGGAAAACAACCCCTCAACTAAATTTTTAACATTATTAACCTTCCACTTAAAAACCCGTTAACATATTTAGACGCAGGATAACAAACGTTAACATAATTAAAGTTGATAATTGATTTCACAGGATTTTTAGTTGAGTGTTGTTTTATGATTTATATTTAGTGAGAGGTTAAATTACTAAAAATCATTTTATTTATTATAAACAATCTTTGATCTTTATCTTTTTGTGCGCTAACATTTCTCCTACAGGATTATTTTGGATGTGAGAATATTTAAAATGTGTTTGATTTGCTTACTTCTCTTTGATTTTACCTTGTATTCTCTCTGTTTTCATTTTTTGATGTTTTATAGTGTGTATCTCATCATTTAGTGTGTAATTATAAAGGTTTTAGTTGTACGGACGGGTGAGCAACTGAGATAACAAGCATACATTTTAAATTTTAACGAGCATTTGAAAATGTTAGTTTACTTTACTTTCTGAAAAATTGAAAAAAATGGAAAAACATAAAATGGATAATCATACTTTGTAGTTTTATGATTTTTCTTTATATAATCTTTAACTTTATGTATTTTTGTGAGTATTATATTAAATTAATTATTACGGAAATACCGATATTGAGAAGCAGTTTGTTGTGTGCAATAACGTCTTTTGAAATTTAAGGTGCATGAAAAACCGGTTTGCATTGTCACACAACGTTATATATTTTTAATGAATAGACCAATCAGAATCGATTAAGTGTGTTTAATACACGCTTATATTATTTTGAACCACACATAGTAAAAAGGATACAAACATTAGGATTACCAATGCATACAAAGAGTAACGAATGATCAGAATCATAAGAGACTTGAATATCGTTTCACTAGGTAACTTGCCTAAGCAGGGACGTTTCAGCTATAACCTCACAATAGAAGTGGATGCACAGAATTGGGTCTTCCTGGTGGTCACCGTTATGTTTAGTCTAGCCATATATTTCCGATTCTAAAGTATTTCAAAAAAGGAATGATTAGGTCACTAGAAAACCGAACAGAATGGAAATATGAAAGGCAGCGATTGTAGAATTAGACGCAATTTTTCAAAAAAAGAGAAAATTAGTCGCAGACTGGTTAATAATGTAAAGAATAATTTGCTAGGTTTAAGTTGTTCCTGAGTGAAAACGTTAGGTAAAGTAAACAAAAGGGGCCAACTTAAACAGGGCACGCAACTAAATCACATGAGGAGTAGCTTCTATCATTTGTGAAATCTGGATCAAGAAAACAAATTCTTGAAGAGTTAACTTGAAAATATATAATCAAGAAAACCTCTAAAGGGAATTATATACATATGTGAGCGTAAATCGAAATGTTTGCATTAGTGCTACTCTTAACCATCTCGTTTGGGAATATAGATAGATACAGCGCGAACATCACTGGAATAGTTTATGAAGGCCTACAAAAAAATGATACCAACATCTGGAGATATCTATGCATGCGTGACATCGTAAGTTTCAACCAGGTTGCTGCTACAGGGACAATACTTGAAAGATGGGCAAAACCTCGATCGTGTCTCTTATATATGTCCGTTGTTCTCCTTTCCACTCTGGCTGAAGAGGCTAACAATTATTGTTATGAGAAAATCTCATGGATTGTTTACACGCAGGTTGCATAGTCTCGAATGTGCCACTTGGGGTTCAGGAATTGTTTGTCCTCTGGTTATACCTATTTAAGAGAGACAATATCATCTTTCTCAGGCAATGGTTTTGTACTTAATGAAACTGGTACAAATTGGCTTAGTTCAGCTGATTGTCGTGCTATGCATCTCCAAAACTGTTCATGTCTCTCCTATGCTTCATCTAATGTGGATGGTACGGGCTGCGACATCAGATGTGGAATAATGGTCCTACCAACAAATGGGGAAAATTGTAAGACAAATGTTCGTCATAGACTTTAAAGTGGAATCTGAAACATAAAAACTGAATTCAAAACCTAAATAAAGAACATTAGACAAATCAAAATCCGTTAAAGTGTGTTTATGAAATTATGAACACACTTATTTTATTAGTTGGTGCGACATATAAAGGTAAAAGAGGATACAAATCTTAGGATTACTATGTATACTCATAAAAGACTTGGAACATAGTTTCATTCGATAGCTTGAGTAAGCAGAGAGGTATCACCTGTAATCCTACAAATGAACGCGACATACATCATTTGGTCTTCCCGGCTCTCCTCGGTGATGCTTATTGAAACATAAGAGCATGATTATCCGGGGTTCTTAGGAGGGGTTCTTGCACTGTTCGCGGGGCCCTCTGACACGTGGGGTCCATGAACAGTGCAAGAACCGCTTCTAAAAACTACTAAATAAGAACCGGTTTTAGAGAGTTTCTTACACTGTTTGCGGGCCCTACTGACACGTGGCGGCCCGCGATTGGTTCGTTTTTTAATTTTTTTTCTTTTTTTTTTAAAACAACAAAAAAAAAAAAAAAAAAAATTTAAGAACCCCATAAGAGGTTCTAGGGATAATGATGCCCTAATATCCCCACTTAAGTATTTCAATTAAAAAAAACGGTCTCGTTAGGTCATTAGAAAACCCTAACCAATGGAGATATAAAATGCAGTGATTTATAGAATTAGTCTCAACTAGTTGTTAATGTAAATAAAAACTTACTCCTGATAGTTCTTGCTTATTAAACAGTTAGAGAAAGTAAGCACAATGGGGGCAAGGTGCAACAGGCACGCCGTTATATGGCATAAGGAGTATTTTTTCTTAGAGAGAGGAACCATGGGTTGTAAGACCATGATGTTTCTTATGGGTGGGGTTCTTAGTGTAATATAAGATACGTCTTTTAACTTTTAACTAAGAAAAACTAAAAAACATCTTTTAAATAAGAAATATAAGAAACATATTTTAGCTGAAAAGTGTCAAATCATGCTCTAAAAACCTCAAATGGGTCTTTCCCATTAATCATGCTCTAAGGCGAGAGTTACAGTTGCTCCATCAGGGATGCCTATGCCTGGTCACAGTACTTCACACCAAGATTTCTATCATGAAAACAATATTTGAATAGTTGACTCAAAATTATCAAGAAAACCACGAAGCGAAATATTTATTTGTAGAACCGGTATCATAATGTTTCCATTAGTGCTACGCTTAATCGGATCTGGAGAATCTCCCAGTCTTGACATCAACGGGATAGTGACGAAGGGCTACCAGAAACAACAAGAAGAAATTATACTAAACATCATGTCGGCTTTCATTGTATTCAATTTTTATCAGTTGGTTAGAAAGGAAAACAAATTGAAGCTATTGACAATAAGACTGAACCGGCAAAAAGTTCAACATCTCTATACATGCATAACACCTGAAACATTCAAGCAGCTTGTATGTTCGGCTCTCCGTTTTCAAGCATCTGCTGCTACAATACTTAAAAGATGTTCAAGAACTCTTAAAATATCAAACTCTGGCTCACAGTTTCATAAGATGAAAGTTCAAAATGGTAATCAAACTTCTTTCTGGTTCGATAAGTGGTGTGACTTGGGGAATCTTCAGGTCTAAGCCCTAACCCTAAAATTAGACATGCTTCTAACCATAAGATGAAGATCTTGAAGCAGCCCAAATCTGGGAAGAAGGAATATGATGAGGTATGCTCTATCTTCAACACGCTAAGTTGCCTACATACTATAATGTGTCACAAACATCAATATTTAGGTCAAATCAATGTCTTGAATGATGACATTTAACTTCTTTTGCTCAACGCTTTGCTTTGTTCAGAATGCAGCATGATATGGTGTTAAGAGAGAAGGTAAGATTATCTCAAAATCTATTTGACATATTGTTTTTTTTCTTGTTACAATCTTGTTAGTTTTCTTTCTAGTTACAATCTCAATTTATTATGAAAATGATATTACGTCTAAAACTTCTCTCGAAAACACAAAATGTGCTCTTCAAGCAGAATGTGACTCTAGGTGTTAGAAAAGACACAAAAGTGACTTACCATTTAACACACACTTTATGAAATTAAGTTATAGATTTAAATGTATAAGTTGGTGAACAAATATAAACTTAAGTATGAAGATTGAGCTTGAAACCATGAAGGGAGGAGAAGAAACAAGGTTTAAAGAGAGAACAGATGCTATCTCAAGTTCTAAATGCTCTTAAAAGAGAAAAGTAGGATCTTGTCAGAGTTGGAGAGGTCAAAAGAGGAAGAGTAAGGGAAGTTATGGAGAGTTTAGCTTCAGCATAATGAAGTGTTGAGTGAAGCACAAATGTTGAAAGAACGTTACGGAGTCTTGGTGGTCAGGATTAGAGACACAATTAGAAGATCTGAAGTTGGTCAACAAAGGAGAAGTACGAGAAGATGCTTGAAGAGGTGGTGAGACATAAGATCGATGTTCTTGTCAGTTTCGTGGAACACACCAAGAAAGATTTTTGAGAGCTCAATGGTGAATTGGGAGATGAGAGAAGTTGGTTTGGTGAATCACATGAAGAAATTTGATGAAGAAGGTTCTTTAATGGAGAAAGAAATGAATAAGTTGGTAATTTGGTGAAAGTACAAAGGAAGAATTGATTCACATGGAAGAAAAAAATCTCAAATAAGAGATGATCTTAATGGCAAAACAATAGCCAATGAATCTAGTCCCACTCAAAGACATTGTTTTTACTTGAATCGCGACTGAGCATTGAAGCCTATGACATCGCATACACCTCAAGAGAAAATGAGATACACATTGGAGTCGATTTCATAATAATCTACGAGGGATTAAGCGATACCAAATGAATCGTAGTCAGCTGGTTTGTACAAAATTAGAACGTTTATATGGAACTCTAACCTTTAATAGAATCCAACTGCAAATCTTAATTCATCTATAAACCATAACTAAATCTTCTTATAATAGTTATACAAACCTTTGGCTCTTCATCAACTTCATATAGGAGTAGATATTTGGTTTAAGGATGAACTAGTATTTTAGAATTAAGAATTATTTGGTGTTATACTATTTTAGATTCTAATATGTTGGAGTACCCAAAGATTCGATGGGTTTGGTTTTTTAGTTTGTATTTTTTTTTGCCAATTTAAAACACACTAGCTCATGGATCTTCGATTTGTTTTAAAAGAAAAATATCAAATGGATTTTTATTAAGTGGCACATGAAGATACTGGTAATTTTATTTAATAAAATTCATAACTAATTACCGTAAAGTTTGTAGAGCAAAATAATAGTGTTTTATTGAAATTTCAAAATCACTCAAGTTCATAACAACATTCAAAAGATGAAAAACAATGATATTAATGATTAGTTGATGAAGAAAATATTAAGGCTTGGCGAACGGAAATTGTGATTTCAAGTTGTGAATGTGATTTCAGTTTTAGAATAGACTACTTTGAAAATGAAAGAGATTTCCATACAAAAGCACACACACCATTAACACATTTCAAAACAAGAAAACACACCACAATCCACAAAGGAAAAAAAATAAACAAAAAATGATGAAATTAGTTTGTGGTTATAAAAAGGAGACGTTGATGCTTCTCACAGTTTTTGTTGAACCTTGTTAATGGGTAATATAAGCAATTAAAATTGCAATGAGGCCATTTACATAAAAATAGAAAGAGGCCTATCACTTGAATCCTAGAATCAATAACCCACGTTTATATAATTGGCTATCATAAAACTATAGTGGAATACTAGGGTTTCTGCAACGATGGTGATCTCTCTATCCTACCTCTTTGATTACGGTCTAAAAAGTAAAAACCCTTGTCTAATGTTGGTTTTTTGAGAATTTCAGACAAAGGGACAGGGAGTTTCGGTAAGAGAAGGAACAAGAGTCACACTTCTGTGTGTTAGATGTGGTCGTTGTAGCTTTCACATCCAGAAGAGTCGCTACTATGCTTGCGCTTACCCTGCTGCTCGCAAGAGGAAAGACCCATTTGCATAGTTCTTGCTCTTTGGTGTTCTCACATGATCTATCAACCATTGCGTTTTGGATTGATTACTTGAAAGTTTCGTTTACTTGTAATTCTCAGAGAAGTGTAGGTGCATATGTGTCTTTCTCTCAAGTCTGATATATTCCTTAACTTTGTAGACCATTGGAGTACTGTGAAGGCATCAGGAGGAAGACTACCGGTACTAGTAGGATGAGATATCTCAAAAATGTTCCTCGCCGGTTCAAGACTGGTTCAGAGAAAGGTATTGTTGTCTTTGCATTGAATTTGATGGTTTTTAAAAAGTTGTGTTTCAGTATAAAATATAGGTTTTTACATTTTATTTGTCACATTAGGTACTGAAGCCAAGCCAAGGAACAACTCGGCGGCAGCTTCATCAGCCTAAATCCATATCGAGATAGCTGTAGGAAGAAGTAAAACTTAGCACTTTGGATAAATCTAAATACATCATTTGCTATAAAGTTTTGAAACCTGGTTGAAATGTTATTTTACATTTTTAACAAGCATTTCTTTATTCTTTGCAAATTATATTTCACTGAAAGTGCTTGCTGGCTCTAATTGAATATCATGTCATAATCTTGAACAAAATTAATCCAAAACCTTGTAACCATGTATTCTTACAATCGAAACTGATAAATGTTCTCCGTGGAAAAACATTTTAATGGGCATGTGACTGAAACATAAAGCAAAGTGAAATTCTACATAAACTAACGAACTAAAAAATGGCCTTTTGACATCACTAGATTGTCCTGACGACACAAAAAAAGACAAGATCAGATTGGTGATGCTCGTCTTCTTGAGATCGCTTAGGAAGACGAAGTCGAGAGGTTGAATGAACAAGCTTGGAGATCTCTTCGCCATCACGATCTTTCGACAGGACTTCTTTACTTGGTTTCTTCTTTGGTTGTCACTCTTATGTTGTTCAAGGCTATACATTGGGGCCACTCCTGTATCTAAGCTCTCTCATGGCTGATGGTAAGTGTTTCACTGCTGCTTGAAAACAAAGAGCCCAACATGCAAGTTATTTGACTGTTACAATGCATGCATATATATATATATATATATATATCTTCAAGCAGTGTTATTTTCAATAGCTTGCATTGTTTTCATTTCTTTATAATTTCTTCAACCAATTGATCAACATTGAAACAATGAAAGCGGGTATGATGGGCCAAACCCATCTGAATGTAATAAAGTATCTTAATTAGTGACTACGTAGCGAACAACTAGTCTTATAAGTGGCATGACTCATTTTAAGTATATTTATTAATATTTTAAGTGGCACAATTACGTCTGAGAATGCTGTAAACACATTTTCTCTCTCTAAACAAATGCTTTAAATATTTAAATTAAACCTTTAAGCAAAAACAACATTTAACTTTAATTTAATAAATTAACAAAACTTATATTTTGATTTGTTCATCGATCCATATCACTCAAATTTAAGTAATTGATAGCCGTATGATGTAAAAAACTCACAAAATTCCCACATCTAGTGAGTTTTTTGTGAGTTTTTTGGAAAACTAGATGTGGGAATTTTGTGAGTTTTTTACATCATACGGCTATCAATTACTTAAATTTGAGTGATATGGATCGATGAACAAATCAAAATATAAGTTTCAAAAAAAAACAAAATATAATAATCATAAAATATAATTTTTATAGCTAGATATATAACTCTGGCTAAAAAGTCTGGTGTGGAATTTTTTTTCTTACAAAGAATGTAATCAGTAAGTTCAACATTTTTTAGCTTTGGTATCTCATTTTTCTCCGTGAAAAAAATTATTCCATATTACAAAATTTTGAGTCATTGCTATCAAAATTCGAGAATCGTTCAAAAGTTTGAAACCCACAAGTAAAAGATGTTCTAATATAGGATAGTATTATTTTATAGGAAAATCTTATAATCCACCGACTATTGCATTTAAGAAAGCAAAACACGTACTGTACAGTCTGTACTACACACTTCTTTTTGTCAAACAAACAAGAAAAAAGTATATTTTAAGGTTCTCACGTATAACGTGGAAGATTATTATTGTAATAATAAATGGATAATATTTTGAGTAGCAAAATCTGATAATCAACCGACTATAAATAGAAGGCAGGTAGCTATATATAGACATACTCCTCATCCGTCTTTTATATTTGACGTTCTATGATTATGCACACATATTAAAAAAATATTTAATTTTTTATTATTTTCTAAACAAAAACATCATTAATTATTTACCTAACCACAATTCACCAATAATAAATAGAATGTATAATATCATTGGTTATCTTACATTAGTTAATATAAATTTTACATAGAAAATTAAAAACGTCAATAATTTAGAACAATTTTTTTTTTCAAAACATCAATTATTAAAAAACGGAGAGAGTATCACTTACTCCAAACACACAAAAATATAAATTCGATCGACTGAGGATCATTGAAAGGTAATTACTATACATGGCGATGTTCCACGCCCAGCCTTTGCTTCTTCTTCTCATTGTCTCACTCTTTTTTTAACCTGCTGCTTTGGGGGCAACCAAAATCCAGAAAATGCAATCGTAAGTAGCGTTTCATGCTATTTTCTAACTATGGAAAATTTTCAATTTTACTATAAATTTAATATTATTTTTTAATAATTATTTTAAAAATATCTTTAAATTTATGATAAAAATAATTAAATTATTTTTTTCTAAATACTTATAAAACATTTAAAAACTCAACTCCCCCTTTAACATTAAACTATAATTAATATATAAAGTGTAAATTCGATGTTAATATATTTTTGATTGAATATATTTTGAAAATAATATTTATATTTATGTTATTTTAGTATTGTCTATTTTTATTACAGAGAATTGAACTTACTTGATTTGTGGAATTTAAAGAAGAAAATAATCGTAGTAAGATGTTGGTCCAATTTTTATTTATTTTGCTAGCCGATCGTCAGTCTCCCGTTGATGTCAAGGACTCTGACGATCTCTCCAGAACCCCCGGTTGAGAGTAGCACTAATGGAAACATTACGATAATCGGTGATACAAGTAAATAATTCCCTCCCATTTTATTTTTAAAACAATAAAACTATTCGAGTATTATTCTCAATATTGGTAAGAACAGCGCATAGAGATCTCTGATGGAGCAACTGTAGTCTCATCATTGCACCAAAAAGATCAGATAGAAGAAGCTACTCCTTATGTGATCTAGTGGCGTGCCCTGTTGCACCTGGTCCCCATTGAGTTCACTTTACCTAACGTATTCACTGAGGAAGAACTAGACGTAGTAAGTTCTTCTTTACATTAACAACTAGTCTTAGATAAATTCTATAATCGCTGCATTTTCAGATCGACAAATTCTAACGAGATGGTTTTTCTTTTTTTGAAATACTTTAGATGGGATATAAGACATATTTGGTTAGAATAAGCATAATAAGCGCGGAGAATCAGAAAGAGCCAGTGATGTGGCGTCAAGTTCTCTTGGGATTACATCGTGAAATGTTTACGCCTAGGCAAGCTATCGAGTGAAACTATGTTCCCAAGTCTTTTATGAGCTTGAATCTCTTGTATCTTTTTTAACCTTTATGTGTCGTCCAACGAATAAATTAAGCATGTTATTTAGTAAACACACTTACACGATATCTATTTGTCTGTTTTTGTAATCTGGTTTTCGAGGAAGTTAAGTTTCAAAAGACGTTATTGTATTTTATATATCGGAACCTAGGCTATGCTGATATAATAAAAGTAAGAAAGATTTGGTGTAGCTTCTGTACGTAAATATAGTTGTGGGACTATGAGAAGACGACCTTTTTGTTGGTAGGATACTAGGATCCAGTGTTTCAGATTTAGCACTCCGTACCATCCAGATTGGTGGGGCCATAAGCAAGAACACGAACTGTTCTGGAGACACTTAACATTAGCAATCTTATCAAAACAAAGTAATAACGAATGTTTCTCGTGAATCTAGATCTGTAGCATACATACCATGGCCAGTACGTATTTCCCTTAACAAACCGGTCTCTAGTGACATCAAAACTCTCTGTGAATTAGACTTACATAGTATATCTCGTTCAAAGCTCTCGGCCTGGGAATATTTAAAATCTCAAGATTTTATGGGTGCCATGTGCTGAATATGAGAACATAACTATACCCAGTACTTAGCCTTGGTGTGCTGAATATGAGAACATAACTATACCAGTACTTAGCCTTGGACATTTCTTCCTCGGTTTGGTTTCAATTCGGTTCTTTTGATTCTTCAGTTCAAGAGGTTTAAGATCTCTCCGAATATTTGAAATTTTTAATTCAATTTCAGTTCGGTTATTTAAATTTTCGGTTAAGCTCATGTATAAAGTTAGGAACCCTTTAATCCAAAATAATTTAGATCTCATTCAGTTCTTGTTTGGTTTTAATTTTTGGTTATTTGTGTTAAAAAATAAGTAAATATATTTTTTTGGATTAAATATATTTTGTAGGTTTTTCAGATAAAAATGGATATTTAAATAATTTTTAAATATTTCAGATAAAAGTATTCGAGTAATTCAATTAAATTTTTTGGTATTTCAGTTTATATAATATTTTAATTATGTAATTATTCTAAAACAAAATATAGTTAATATTTATAAAGTATATAACTGTATTATAGAAATTTGGGTATTTTATTCGATTTTAGGTTCAGTTCTGGTATGGTCTAAGTTTTTTGGTTATAGGATATAAGATCCGCTTGTGTAATTGATAGGATTACAATCCGAACCAAACATAGTTTTTCGATTCAGTTGGGTTGTTCATTTCCAGATAAATGTGTCCAAGCCTACCAATATCCGTTGTAGTGAAAGGGTCGGTAGACGCAGGTTCACCGAGTTCCCCCGAATAAGGTTTCCAGAACAGGAACCTGGTGCGTTCTTCCGTGATGTATACCAACAAATATACTCCGAGTCATGTCTAATTTTTCTGAATCGTCACAAGGTTACCCATCTGAATGTAATACTTGTTTGTTTTCTTTTCCAAACATATATTTCCAGTCAATGTATTATGTATTGTTAGTCTCTTTACAGGATAAACAACTAATTAAATTATATCATATGCATGATGGAATCAGTCACATGGTTGTAGTTAATGCAAGTCCATCTCTCGAGGAACTTGCTTTCCCCAATTTAAGATATATTGGTAATTACTGAAGCTTTTATTTCTCCCAGTTATATGCTAGAATAAGATTAGGATACTAATGAAATAAGATCTCTTGAATCCCAAGGGAACCAACTCGCTCGTGGGCCAGACTGTATTGCTTTCAGGCTTACTCCTTATGGGCTTTGTGGCAGTACTGGTACAGAATAGGAGGATGACAAGCTACGAATGTATCACAGCATTGGCATTATCAATTGCAATCACAAATCTTTCAGCTTCTGCTTTTGGAGAGGCAACGGCGTTTAGAGAAAACTGTTTGAGGACAGAAAACAACTGTTGGAGAAGAGTAGAGGGCTGTTGTAGATAATAACTACGAGACAGAGAAACATATCTTGTATCAACAAATATCCATGCTCTTAAGAAACTCAATGTGATGCTCACCGTTAGTCAAAACAACACTGGATTGCCTTGATAAATTCAAAGATCAGGATGCGTTCTATTAGGTCACATCTCCTAAAACTGACATAAACAAAAGCGAATTAATCTTCAAAAAAGAAACAAAGAACTTAAGAGAGTGAAACACTATTAAGTCAAATACCCGTTTATAGTTTGTATATTAATAATGTGAACTCATAAATTTACAACTTTTTAAACTCGTATTTTTAGTAATTATAAAATCCGTTTCTTTTTTGATTTTTACTATATCACCAAAGATATTTTTCTTTTCCTAATTTTAAAAAGCATACTTTACTGTTTCGACCTCCACAAGGCCACACTGTTCAGATGTCGATTTAATTACAAGTCTATTTTCATTGGTCACAAAGATTTAAGATCCTTCTAAAATTAATAGGAATTTTAAACAGTAACTCGACATGAAATACGATTAATAGACAGTGAAAGTTCCACTTAGAGGCTTATCTGAAACGTCAAAAGGTTTCTACTGAGTCAGAAAGAGTGTGTGAACCAAGTGCTTAAATTAGCAATATAAACGCTCGAGTCAGGCCCGGCCCTGACCAATTATGGGCCGGAAGCAAAAAAATTTTTTTGCCGTTTACAAGTTGGCTATATTCGGAACCAGCATCATAAATTAACTACTTTACTGAAGATTTTATTAAAAAAGGCTGAAATTTTAGATATTTTAAATAGGGCCGGAAGCACATGCTTCTTTGAGATCCCTGAGAGCTTGAGTCTTGAGATCCCTGAGAGCTACATCGACTCACTTCCTAAGGTACAATCCTAAACGCTAAGCATTACGCTCACTGCACTTTGTTTTATCGGGAATATGGTATTCTTTGCTTACTAATAGAGAATGCGTATTTTCAGACAATCTCGTGTCTTAGCAAAGAAAGAGTGTAATGAAGAACAAAGCCAAGATTTGGAAACCTTGTATTAACACATCATCAAGAATCATCATCTATGGAATTGGATCCCTTTTGCTTCCATACCCTTATCAGTGCCTCCTCCTGTTTGTTTGTCTTTACAGAATGGGGAGAGCTAGTTTTGGGAACATAGATTCCGAAGAAGAATCGCACTTTTGTCTCACTGCCAAAGGTAATGCAATGTAATATCGAAGACCATGAACAAGATCAACCAAAGAAAGAAAAGAATGATTTGCCATTAACGATTCAGGCAAAAACACTGTTGACCAGAGTGGCAAGCATGACCGTAGCAGTACTTCGTATCTTGAATCTCTTGGAGCCACAAGAAGTCCACCCGCAGGAAAATATTTTTGGAAAAGGTTTTCTTTTGTAAAATTAGGGAAGGAGAGTTGTTTCAAGTGGAAAGGACCCCGGTCATTGTGTCAGAGGTCCCCAGTTCGAGTGATAACTGGGACGAAACCAATATTACATGATGTGGTTTCGGGCATGTGGGGATTAGGGCTTCGGCCCGAACCTCCTAGTAATACAAAGAAAAAACAAAGAGTTTAACAGTACGGAGAAATGTTGATGGGGTCAGGAGGAAAAGAAGGTAACAAACATGCATGAATCTAAATCAGAGCTTGCCGCGAGGACCGAGCTTAGGCTTCTCCTGGGGACCTCTCTTGATAGGAAGAACACCTCCAGTGGACGAAGCACTAACATAAGTAAGCAAAGAGCCTCCTCCAAGAATCAAGAACTTGAGCAGCAGTCCTCTCTTTCTGAATGGTGCAGCGAAGGTCTCAAAGAACTTGCTCTACAAGTAAGCAAAGAAGGAGAGATATTTTCACAATATTGTTTTAAGTATAAAGATGTATATTGGTTACTATGGTGATTAAAAACCTGAAGAGGGTTGTAAGGAGAAGGAGCATCAGAGCCGTATAGATCCTATTAGGAAGATGGAAAATATTCTTCATTAATGTAAAATGAGTACCAAGTCAACTATATATACAAGTCTCCTATACTTAACACTCTACACCTACGTATGTAAATACATTATCTGTACAATATACATGTCACCTAATAGTCCCCTCAAGATGGCGACAAAATGTTAACTGAGTCCCATCTTGGATATAAGACGCATGAACAAACTTGGGTACAAGGCCTTGGTGAAAGGATCAGCGAGTTGATTCTCAGAACGAACATGTAAAGTCTTCAATTCACCAGATTCAATCTTTTCTCGGACAGAGTGACAATCTCTCTCTATGTGTTTGGTTCGTTCGTGGAACACGGGATTCTTAGCGATATGTAAGGCGGCAGTACTATCACAATAGAGAACAGGTGTAGAAGGAGGAGCAACCTGAAGATCATTTACCATGCGAGAAAGCCAAATGATCTCCTTGGTGGTGAAGGCCATGGCCCTGTATTCAGCCTCAGCGGATGAATGAGCAACCACGTCCTGTTTCTTGGATTTCCAAGAGATGAGTGAGTCGCCGACAAAGATGCAAAATCCAGAAATGGAACGGCGTGTGTCTGGGCATTGAGACCAGTCCGAATCACAAAATGCTTTAACCTGAAAGTCATTGTCTGCAGGGTAGAACAAACCTCTACCAACACTGCCTTTGAGATAAGTAAGAACCTTGTGAGCGGCTAGAAGATGAGGTTTCCTCGGAGCCGAGGAGAATTGACACAGTTTGTGTACAGCAAAACAGATATCTGGACGCGTGATGGTAAGGTATAGAAGTTTCCCAACCAAGCGTCTGTAACTCTCAGCATCAGTAAGAGCATCGCCAGCATCTGCAGACAGTTTATGACTTGGATCCATAGGAATAGAGGAAGGTCGACTACCAAGAAAACCAGTATCCTTTAAAAGCTCAAGAACATATTTGTGTTGGCAAATAGATATACCAGATGTAGATCGAGCAATTTCCAGACCAAGGAAATACTTAGGTTTACCCAGATCACGAAGCTTGAAACAGCTTTGAATGGCATTGATGAGTTCTGATATGGCTTCCTCTGTGTTACTTGCTATCAAAATATCATCGACATAGACCAAAACGATGATGAATTTTGTTGCAGATGAACACCAGAACATAGTGTGATCTCCATTCATTTTCTCAAAACCAAGACTCGAGAGAGTGGTAGAGAATTTTAGGAACCATTGGCGAGAGGCTTGTTTCAAGCCATATATGGACTTCTTGAGGCGAAGACAGCATTTGGTGGCAAATTGTCCCCCTGTCTTTTGGCATATCCAGGAGGTAAGTCCATATAGATTTCCTCTGTTAAATCTCCATTAAGAAAGGCATTAGAGATATCCAACTGATGCAGAAACCAGTTTTTCTTAGCAGCCAAAGCAAAGAGAAGTTTTACAGTCACCATTTTAGCAACTGGAGAGAATGTATCAACATAGTCTACACCTTCTTGTTGAGTGTAACCTTTGGCCACTAAACGACCTTTATGACGTTCCACTGTACCATCTGGATTCAACTTCAGTTTGAATATCCAACGACAACCAACAGTACTCTTTCCTTCAGGTAAGGAACAAACGTACCAAGTGTCAAGACCTTCTAAAGAATCAAACTCATTATCCACAGCAATACACCATTCTTTGGACTTCATCGCTTCTTGAAAGGAAGTGGGAGCAGAAGTGAAAGAGCAAAGAATGGAATCGATGAAAGCAAAGTGAATATTAGAGAGTTTGTTATAAGAGATATAGTCAGATATGGGATAAAGGGAATGAGAGGATTGACAAACATAGTCCTGCAAGTAAGAAGGTATTCGACGATTACGATGAGTAGATGCAGAAGGCAAACCTACTTCAGAAGGTGATTTAGCCAAAGGCATGGAATCACCAGGAGATGTAATCACAGAAGGTGAAACAACATCAGGAAAAGCAGGACAAGGAAAGAAAGCCTTCACTGTGTCAGGAATGGAAAGACCAGCAAAGGGAAAAATGTTTTCATGAAAAACGACATGCCTAGAAATGGAAATACTGTGAGATTCAAGGTCTAGAAGTTTGTAGCCTTTGTATCCAGAAGGGTAACCAAGGAAAACACAAGCTCTTGCCCTAAGATCAAATTTAGTTCTACCTTTAATGGATGTACTTTTGTAACAAAGACATCCAAAAGATTTTAAAGAAATGTAATCGGGAGGTTTGTGCATGAGGAGTTCATAAGGAGTTTTATTGGATAAAATGGGAGAGGGTAAACGGTTTATCAGGAAAACGGCTGTTAAAACACATTCCCCCCAATACAGAAGAGGAACTTGAGATTGAAAAAGGAGAGCTCTAGCAACATTTAAGATATGTTGGTGTTTTCTTTCCACAACAGAATTTTGTTGGGGTGTTTCAGGGCAAGAGTGAAAAGGAATAATCCCTTTGGATTTGAAAAGAGACCCAAAAGTTAACTCAGGAGCATTGTCGGATCTAACAGCTTTGATAGTTTTAGAAAATTGATTTTCAATCATAGTAATGAAATCAGGAAACACAGACAACACATCAGATTTAGACTTAAGCAAATATAACCAAGTAGCTCGACTGTGATCATCTACGATGGTTAGAAAATATTTAAAGCCTTCATGAGTCATAACAGAGTAAGGACCCCAAACATCAATGTGAACAAGATCAAAAGGTTCTTTACTCATATTATTGTCTGATGGAAAAGACAGTTTCTTTTGTTTTGCTTTCGGACATATATCACAATGAAAGTGTTTTGATTTTCCTAAAGACAATACATCAGAAAGACTACTTATCTTATTCATGGATGGATGTCCTAGACGAGTGTGCCAAGTATGAGAATCTATTATTGAAGAACATACGATTTCAGGTGAAGTATGTGAAGCAGAGACTAAAGAACCTGATTCAAGAATATAGAGGTTGCAAACTTGTCTACCCTTGCCAATCATCAATTCCCGAGTAAGATCCTGTATAAAACAAGCAGTAGAAGTAAAACCAACCATTGAATCAGTATTCTTAAGCAAAGAACTCACACTCAACAGATTAAATCTAAACTTAGGCACAAACATGACATTTGTCAAGGTGATTTTATCATTAAGAATGACTGAACCTATGCCGGCAATGCTCACTGAATTACCAGTTGGTAAAGTGACGAAGGTGTTTAAAAGAGGTTTAAGATTTGTGAAAGAAGTATTGATGTGACAAACATGATGTGTGGCTCCTGAATCAATGACCCAAGAATCTGAGGTGATAGCAGTATTTCCAGAGGAAAGGGAAATAGGCATGTCGAGAATAGAGAAAGTGTAAAGAGGGAGGAAAGTACCAGACGCTTTGCAAGCCGATGGTACAGCTGAAGGCGAAGGAAGAAGTCCATCTGTGGTTGATGTATTGCTCTGGTCATGAAGTTGAGAACTAAAGTAGGCAATGAACTGTTGCATTTGTTCCTGAGTGAGAGAACATGGAGCTGGAGATGAAACAATAGACTTTTCAGCAGAGATTCCTGCTGAATTTGATAAAGTCTCTCCAATACAAGCTGAGTTTGCTGATGCTGATAGATTCTTCTTGGGAGCATAGAGTTTTCCTCTATTCTTCAATCCAGGAGGATATCCGTGGATCTTGTAGCATCTATCAACAGTATGGCCAACTCCATTGCAGTGAGTGCAAATGGGACGAGACTTGTATGGAGGTCCATGTGAAACTTGGAAAGTGGATGGATCAATTCCAGTGTGTGAAGGTGTTCTTGCAGATCGTTGACTATCCTCTTGATCTAGTATGTTGTATACTTCAGAAAGAGACGGAAGAGCCTTCTTCATGAGGATCTGACTGCGAATATGATCGTAACTATCATTGAGCCCCATGAGAAAGTCAATGACTCTATTGCTTTCATTCTGCATCATTAGACCTTCGACAGTTTGAGCAGGTACTTGTAAGCTGTTCAACTCTTCCCATAAAGACTGAGTCTGTGTGTGGTAAGAGGAGAGATCCATGCTTCCTTGTCGAAGAGAAAGCAGTTGATGACGAAGTTTATACAGTCTTGGTAAATTCGATTTATGAAACCTTGTATGAAGATCCTTCCAGATATCAGCAGCAGATTTGAAGTACAGAACACTGGTATAAATCTTCTTTGAAACGCTGTTAAGCAACCAAGATTTGACCATACTATTGCAACGACACCAAATTCGATAATAAGTATCAGATTCAGCTGGTGTGACAATAGATCCATCGATAAATCCAAGTTTATTCTTCGCTTCTAGACTAGTTGTCATAGCAATGATCCATATACCATAGTTCGATCCATCTAACTGTTCCGATGTCAACATTAAACCAGGATGATCTGAACTGTGAAGATGATATGGACTATGAACATTATCCGGAGAAATCGATACCTCAAAAGGAATTGAAGATCGGATCGGATCTCGGAGAAGTGGATTTGCAGAAGAAATGACACGATCGGAAGATCCTGAAGCTTCAGGACGAGAGGAATGTTGAGGCGATTCATCGCGAGGTTTTGGAGTTTGATTTTCCGGAGTAGTGACGCGATATTTCGAATTACACTTCCTCTTTCCCATAATTGAAGAAGAAATTGATAGAGATCGGATGCGGAAACGATTAGATGAGCTTGATGAGATCCCTAGGGATCGAGATGAGGTTGATGAAGACGATCGTTGATGAAGATCACTTGAAGAAGAAGAATGCGAATCGGAGAAGATGAAGATGAATGAAGAATCGTTGAGCTCAGCTCAGTGGCTCTGATACCATATTAGGAAAGATGGAAAATATTCTTCATTAATGTAAAATGAGTACAAAGTCAACTATATATACAAGTCTCCTATACTTAACACTCTACACCTACGTATGTAAATACATTATCTGTACAATATACATGTCACCTAATAGATCCCATTGACCTGTGTGTGTTTCCCAAATCTTCTGTCAAAGTCGACACTTTGGTCTCCATACTTTAGCCACCACAGCACCGGACCTAGTAAGATGAAGAACTACCTCAAGCTAATTGATTACAAGAGAAGAAAACGCCAAAATTATATATTTCTTTAGCATTTTCATAACTATTTATCTTAGTGAATTTATTTTTAAGTTATGAACTATGATTTTTTTGTTTTCTTTGAAACACATGAATTATGAAATTTAAATTCCAGATTTAAGAATGTGGTTTTAGTAGCATTTTACCGGTTAAAGTTGTTGTTCCAGATCGGTTTAGAGACAACAGATTGGCACTGAAGGAACCGGACAAACGGACAATAATCTCAAATGGGCCAAATGGTGAAAAAATAATCTACTACAACCTAAAAAAATCTACATAGACCAAAGAGAAGAAAAAGACAATTTTACCCTTAATGAAGAGATAACCTGAGCCATTAGATCATCATGTATATGTTTTAATCTTGACCACACGATTTCACTTATCTTATTCACATTCGACTGAGTACAACTAGTATAACTAGTACAATTAAATATATTAAAAATTGTATAACTAGTATATAAATGTTATAATTACACATAAAATTAACAAGTAAATATTCTAGTTAGTATATGATGACAAAATTTCATCTATATTTTGAGTTTTTCAATTTTTTATTAAATTGTTACATTACACTCTTAATTTTACATTATATACTTTATATTTTTAAGGTTTATTAACTATATTAGTCATATTATTAAAATAAACAAACATTGAACATATTTTTACAAAGCCATGATGTTAAAATATTAGTACAGCCCTAAAACAAGACATATAAACAATTGTTATAATTTTTATTATATATTGGAAGAGTATTACTGATACAACTGGTATAACTTTAACATTTCAAAAATTAACAAAACCAATTTGGTATTTCATATGAGAAAAACAATCAAATATCTCAATTGACATGTACTATGAAAGTTTTTTTTTAATCTATTTGAAGTTTTGAAAATAAATAAAAATTATAACACAATCACATAATTTTGTATGATCTACCTTATACTTTTAAGGTTTGTTAACTTCTTTGTCCACATAATTTTTGGAAAATATACATCAAGTGTATTTTAACAAAATTGATGATTTCATTGTATTGGGGCAAAGACATGTACACATAAAGAAGTGATACAACTAATTTAAGTTGAAATTTTACGTGGTACAACTAGTTTTTTTTTATTTCACTGCCAAAGTACAACTATGAACAAACCGGTACAACTCAAAACTAGTATAACTATGTACAAAACGGTACAACTCAAAAACTAGTACGACTATGTACAAACTGGTACAACCAGTACAACTATGTAAGACTAGTATAACTTTGACATTTCAGAAATCAACAAAACTAATTTGATATTCCATAGAAGAAAACAGTCAAATATCTCAACTGATATGTACTCAGAAAATTTCTTTAATTTAATTTGAAGTTTTGAAAAAAATAATTTAAATTATCACATAACTCTATAAGTTTACATGATCTACCTTATACTTTTAAGGTTTGTTAATTCGTTTCTCCACATAATTTTTGGAAAACATACATAAAATATATTTTACAAAACTAATTATTTCATTGTAACAGGGCAAATACATGTAAACATGAATAAGTGGTACAACTGAGGTAAATCTATTTATTATGTGGTACAACTAATATTTTTTATTTCACTGTCAAAGTACAACTATGCACAAATTGGTACAACTCAAAAACTAGTACAACTATGTACAGTCGGTACAACTAGAAAACTGATACAACTACTTGTTATTTTAATATTATTTTAAATGTGGATCACGTTTTAAATATGTATCATATTTTAACAATTATGGTTGAACACTAATGTCGAGTAGCTATATTAGTTATATTATTCTTAAATATTATTACTTCGTTGAATTTGTTGTACTAGTTATGCCAAAATACATGTATATTTAAACTAAACACAATTATCGCTTACAAAATATAAGTTTCAAAAGGAAAATAAGTTTTAATAGTTTCTAAAGCTATTAAAAAAAGTTTAACATCAAAAGAAACATAAGTTTTAATACTAAAAAGAACATAAGTTTATAACAAACATAATTTTCCAAAAGTAACCCAAAAAATTATCTATTTCACATGAAATGAGACCTTAGTTGTCATCATGCTCCCTCTTTATTCTTCTTACTGGTGACTCGTGCTTTTGGAGCACGGTTGAAGATTTTTCTAGTTCTGCATCAACTTTTTTGGCGTCAATAGCAAAAAAGATAAAATTGTTTTTTTTTTGAAAATTGTACAACTAGTATAACTAGTACAATTTGTAAACAAATCATCATCAAAATCAAATATTATTAAAATATACAATTAATGTATTTGACACATGCATGAAGAGAGGGAAGATTAGACCAACATATCTTATTGGTTCTACATCATACTCTTTTCTATCATCTTCATATGCTGAAAATAAAATAAAGATCACTATATTAATTGCAAAGTTATATGTGTTTTACTAAGTTATATGTGTTTTACTTGTACTAGTTATATTGGTTATACTTAATCTATCTATACTAGTTATACTCGTTTTAGTTATACTAGTTGTACTAAATGGAGTTGTACTAGTTGTACTAGTAATACTCTGCGTTCTTATTCATTTTGAATCTTGTACGTAAAAGATGAAATTTGATTGTGGGTATGATTTGATCGATTTAATATGACTATGGGTGTATCGATTTAGGATAAGAAAGAAAAAATCTGGTGGATGGTTGAAGAAATTTTTTGATTTTGTTTTAATGTGAAAGAACTATTAATGGAGAAGAAAGAGAGAAGAAAAAAAATTGAGGGTTACTTGGATCGGGTTTCGGGTCGGGTTTTGGGTCTGGATCTGGGTTGGATTCTGGGTAGGATAGTAGTGGCATGAATTAGTAAATATATTGAATTCTTTAGGTTTTTAAGGTATTTTATCTAAATTTCTATTTAAAATTAAATGTTAAATAAAAAGAAAAAGGGGTGGGTCTATTTGAGATTATTTTGTATCCAATTGGTCCATTCTAGCATTTGATCCCGGACAAAACGTTGCCTGTTTTCAAATTAAAAACAGCTCAAGCAAATATTTGACACGTTCCTTCGGTTTTGATATATACCTATTGTCTTATACAAACCGGAACCGGTTTAGAACCTCTATTTTGAAAATTAACATCAACTTTGGTTTTTCTTTGGTAATAAATCTGGATTCGTGGACAACTGTTAAAAGTATTTTATCTTTGCAGTTTAATGTGCCATGAAAATGTCTTGTGTGCACTCAACTGAAACCGGTTCTTGCATGTGGTTCATTAAATTGGACTAACCATTTCTAGAAAACCTGTCTAGTTGTCCTGTAAAACCGAAAATCAAACATTAGTTCTTTTCAAACTAGGAAAATCATGTTTTTCCAACAAAATTAAAAAAAAAAATCATATTATTCTACTAAAACCTCAAAAATCAGATTTTTAAGTCAACACCGCAAAATTATATCTACAAAAATGCAAATCACTTTCTTCCACCAAAACCAGAAAACACACACAAAACTATAAAAATCTGATTTTTCCATAAAAGGGCAAATCATATTTTCCTAACAAAATCCAAAAATCGAAACATCGTTTTTTCTACCAAAAACCGTAAGATAGAGTTTTCTCTCCAGAATCACAAAACCGAGCTGCCAAAACTGCCAAAATTATGTTTTCTCACAAAAACTATAAAATTGATTTTTTTCACCAAAAACGTAAAATCATCTATTCTCGTCAAAACCACAAAATTGCATTTTCTTGTTAGAACCGTAAAATTGTGTTTCTGCCCAAACAGTAAATTGTGTTTTTTTTTGTCAAAACCGTAAAATCATATTTTTTTACTAGAACCATAAAATTGCATATTTCACCGATATCGAAAATCATATTTTCTCCACCAAAAAGGTAAAATTGAGTTTTCCTACCGATACAAGAAAATCACGTTTTTTGCAGAAACCTCAAAACCAAGTTTTCACACCTAAACTGCAAAATTGTGTTTGTTGCCGAAACTAGGAAATCGTGTTTGTCGCTAAAACTAGGAAATCATGTTTTCGCCATAATCACAATTTATGTTTTCCGCTAAATCCAGAAATTAATTTTTTCTTTTTTCAAAAAACTGAAAATCACATTTTTCTTAAAAATGTAAAATTAATTTTAGGTATATTTATTTGAAGACTATAATTAGTTAAATATTAAGATTAAATCATATCTTTTTGTATTTTTAAGTAATAGTATTCAAATTCTATTATAAAGTAAAAAAATAACAATTGAGCATCTAGCTATTGTATCTGTAAAAATTAACAACATTTGGATGCAATATCTAAATGTTATATTCAGATGCTACATGGATATTGCATCAAATACAAAATTTAGTGTTGTCTTAGAACATCTCCAATTGTTGGTTTCATTTGTAGTTTCAAAGTTTGTATGAAAACTATATTTCAAGTATATTTCATCTCCACTTTATCATTAGTTATTAGTAAATTCTTATAATTTTTCATATTTACTAATTTTTATCTAAATTTTGGTTTAATAATAATCCAACAAAATTTTCATTATTTAATATAATAAAATTATCATATAATAGATTTATTACATAACATGCGTAACAAAAAAAACATCATAATTTGTAAAAAAATAACCATATATAAGTATTTTCTATAAGTGATTAACAAAAAAAATATAGAAGTAAGAGATTAGCTTATCTATCTTTGATTCTTTTTAATAAAGTTAAAAATTTCTAAACTAAATATTCATATTCTCTACAGTATAAACATATGATTAGTTGAAATTAATTGAAAAATATCAGTGTGTCTAATTTATTTTGGCAAAAGATAAAATAATTAAAATTTAAAAAAAATATTTTTCAAAAAATATGAAAAATCAAATTTGAAATAACATTGTTCACTGTTTTATTTTGAAGTAAAAATGAAACAATGTTGGAGCATTATTCAAAATAAAAGAAAAAGTTGAAAATGAAGTGGGATTGAAAATAGTTAGTGTCTGACCTCGATCAGGTTGAAACGACGACTCTACGAGTTTTATGTGGGCATCGGTGGGATAGAGCAAACATTGCATTAACGCATATGATATTTTCAATTATAATTACGAACATCAAATTATATCAAATTCTCGAATAAAATGAAAACACATTTACAAATTTAGAAAGAAAAGTCGGTGTATTTATGCAACGGGGGCTTGTAGGATGTGTTGTGGCATTGATTTTGATTTTTGTTGGATTATTATTAAACCAAAGTATTAGATAAAAATTAGTAAAGATAATGAAAACATTATAAGATTTACTAATAACTAATGATAAAGTGGAGATGAAATAATGACCTTGAAATATAGGTTTTCATACAACTTTGAAAACTATCAAATGAAACCAACAATTTGGAGATGTTCGTAAAGACAACACTAAGATTTTGTATTTGATGCAATATCCATGTAGATCTGAATATAACATTTAATATTGCACCAAATGTTGTTAAATTTTCCAAGATACAATAGCTAGATGCTCAATTGTTATTTTTTTACTTTATATAGAATTTGAATACTTTACTTAAAAATACAAAAAGATATGATTTAATCTTAATTTTAATCTAATTATAGTCTTCAAATAAATATTACCGTAAATTAATTTTAAACATTTTTTAAGAAATGTGATTTTCAGTTTTTGAAGAAAGAAAAAATTGAAATTTCTGGATTAGCGGAAAACGATAAATTGTGATTATGGCGAAAACATGATTTCCTAGTTTTAGAGACAGAACACGATTCCTAGTTTCGGCAACAAACACAATTTTTGCAGTTTTAGTGTGAAACTTGGTTTTTGAGGTTTCTTGCAAAAAACGTGATTTTCTTGTATCAGGTAGGAAAACTGCAATTTTACCTTTTTGGTGGACGAAATTGATTTTCGATATAGCGGTGAAATATGCAATTTTTATGGTTCTAGTAAAAATATGATTTTACGGTTGTTGGACAAAAAATAGGAAAACACATTTACTGTTTGGGCAGAAACACAAGTTTACGGTTCTAGACAGAAAATGGGCAATTTTGTGGTTTTGAACCGAGAGATAGATGATTTTACGTTTTTGGTGAAAAAAGATGGCATATTTTATAGTTTTGTGAGAAACATAATTTTGGCAGTTTTGGCAGCTCGGTTTTTTGTGATTCTGGGAGAGAAAACTCTAGTCTACGGTTTTTTGGTAGAAAAATACGAATGTTTCGATTTTGGAATTTTTGTTTAGGAAATATGATTTGCCTTGTTATGGAAAAATCAGATTTTTATAGTTTTTGTTGTGTGTTTCTGGTTTTGAGTGGAAGAAAGTTGATTTGCATTTTTGTGAGTAATAATTTTGCGGTGTTGACTTAAAAATGCTGATTTTTTGAGGTTTTAGTAGAAATTAATATGATTTTTTTTTTTTAAATTTTGTTCGGAAAACATGATTTTCTAGTTTTTGAAAGAACTAAATGTTTGATTTTTTCGGTTTTACAGGACACTAACAGGTTTGTCTAGAAATGGTTAGTCCAATTTAATGGAACCAGCATGCAAGAACCGGGTTTTCAGTTGAGTGCAGCACAAGACAGTTTTTTCATGGGCAGCAGTTAAACTGAAAAGATAAATACTTTTAACAGTTGTTCCCACGAATCCAGATCTTTATGTACCAATAGAAAAACTATAGTGTGATGGTTAATATTCTCATATAGAGGTCTAAAACGGTTCGCGGTTGTATAAGAGCATAGGTATATGTAAGTCAAAACCGAAGGAACGTGTCAAATATTTGCTGAGCTGTTTTTCAAATTGAAAACTAGGCAACGTTTGTCCGGGATCAAATGCTAGAATGGAAGCAATTGGATCACAAAATACATCTTCAAATAGTACCCACCCCTTATTTCTTTATTTAATTTAACACTTTATTTTTAAGATAGAATTTACGCATAAAATACTTAAACACCTAAAGAATTCAATATATTGTACGTCAAATCATAGCCAGCTTGTACTAGCCTCTTAATCCCAGAATCCAACCCAGATAATCCAGACAGCAAAACCGCGACCCGAAAACCCGACGATCCCAAGTAATCCCTGCAATTTTTTTTCATCATCTCTTTCTTCTCACATTAATAGTGTCTTTCACATTAAAACAAAATCAAAAATTTCTGTCAACCATGCGGCACCAGATTTTTTACTTTCTATCCTAAATCGATACATCCCATAGTCCAAAAAAAAAAAAAAAAAAAAAAAAAAAAAAAAAAAAAAAAAAAAAAAAAAAAAAAAAAAAAAAAAAAAAAAAAAAATATAAATCGATCAACTAATCATACCCACATCACTTTCATGCATTTTACGTACAAGATTCAAAATGAGATAAGAACGCAGAGTATTACTAGTCACAGCACTAGATGACAACCTCTCATTTAGTACAAACTAGTATACTAAAACAGAGTATAACTAGTATATTGATAGATTAAGAGTATAACCAAGTAACATATAACTAGTACATATGTAAAGACACATATAAGCTAGTAAAACGACATATAACTTTGCAATTAATATAGTGATCTTAATTTCTTATTATTTTCAGCATATGCAAAGATGATAAGAAAGAGTCATGATGTAGAACCAATAAGATATGTGTGGCCTCTAATCTTCCTTCTCTTCATGGCATGTGTCAAAATACATAAATTGTATATTATTAATAATATTTGATTTTGATGAATCAAGATTCTGTTTAACATGTGTACTAGTTATATCGTCGAGTCTGTACAATTTCAAAGAAAGAAACAACACACACACAACCAAAATTTTAATCTTTTTTGCTATTGACGCTAAAAAAGTGATGCAGCGACTAGAAAAATACTTCCAACGCGTGCCCCAAAAGCAGCGAGTCAAGCCAGTAAGAAGATAAAGAGGGAGCATGATGACAACGTAAGAGTCACTCATTCATGTGAATAGATAATATTTTTGGTTACTCGTTTGGAAAATAGTGTTGTGTATAAACTTATAGATTCTCTTTAGTATTCAAAAACTTATGTCTCTATGAATGTTAAATCTTTTTTAATAGGCATCGAGAACACGTATAAATAAACTTATTTTCCATTTTGAAACTTATATTTGAAGCGAATAATTGTGTTGTAGTTTAAACATATACATGTATTGTATATTGGCATAACTAGTGACAGACAAATTCAACGACCAGAATAATCATTTAAGAATAATCCCATAACTATATATAGCTACTCGGCATTATTTGTGTTCAAGTCCATAACTGTACAGAATATGGATACATATTTATAAACGTGATCCACATTTAAAATAAGGTATTAAATCAGATACAAGTAAGTTGTTAGTATCAGTATTTCTCTAGTTGTACGGCCGACTGTACATAGTTTGTACTAGTTTTTGAGTTGTACCAATTTGTACACAGTAGTTACTATTGACAGTGAAATAAAAAATATTAGTCGTACACATAATAATAGATTTACCTCATTGTACTCTTTATTATGTTTACATGTATTTGGCCTGTTACAATGAGAATAATTTTAGTTTTGTAAAAAATATATTTTAATGTATGTTTTCAAAATTATGTGGAGAAACGATTAACAAACCTTAAGTATAAGGTAGATCAGTGTAAACTTATAGAGTTATGTGATAATGTTAAAATTATTTTTTTCAAAACTTCAAAATTTTCTGAGTACATATCGTTGGATTTTGAGGCATAGGTTTCCTTTCTTGGAATATCAAAATTAGTTTTGGTTTGATTCTGAAAATGTCAAAGTTATACTAGTCTTACATAGTTGTAACTGGTTGTACCAGTTTGTACATAGTCGTAACTAGGTTTTTGAGTTGTACCGTTTTGTACATAGTTATACTAGTTTTGAGTTGTACCGGTTTGTTCAATAGTTGTACTTTTGGCAGTGAAATAAAAAAACTAGTTGTACCACGTAAAATTTCAACTTAAATTAGTTGTATCATTCTTTATGTGTACATGTCTTTGCCGCCAATACAATGAAAATCAATCAAATTTTGTTAAATACCTTGGAATGTATATTTTCCCGAAAAATTAATGTGGGAACAAAGAAGTTAAGCAAACTTAAAGTATAAGGTAGATCATGCAAATTATGTGATTGGTGTTATAATTTTTATTTTATTTCAAATTCAAAATGATTAAAAAAACTTTCATAGTAGCATGTCAATTGAGATATTTGATTGTTTTTTCTCATATGAAATACCAAATTGTTGTTTTGTTAATTTTTGAAAAGATGTTAAGTTATACCAGTTGTATCAGTAAATACTCTTCCAATATATAATATAGAATTTAATAACAATTGTTATATGTCTTTGTTTTAAGGGCTGTACTAATATTTTAACATCATGGCGTTTGTAAAATAAATTTCAATGTGTTGTTTATTTTAATAATATGATTGCTAATGATATTATACCTTAAAAAATATAAAGTATATAATGTAAAATTAAGAGTGTAATTGTAACAATTTAATTAAAATTGAAAAACTCAAAATAATTAGATGAAATTTTGTCATCATATACTAACTAGATTATTTACTTGTTAATTTATGTGTAATTATAACATGTTATATACTAGTTTACAATTTTTTAATATATTTAATTGTATAAGTTATACTAGTTGTACTCAGTCGAAATGTGAAGTAGATAAAGTGAAATCGTGTGGTCAAAGATTAAACATATACATGATGATCTAATGGTCTCAGGTTATCTCTCATTAAGGGTAAAATTTGTCTTTTTCTTCTCTTTTGGTCTGTAAGATTTTTTTTTAGGTTGTAGTAGATTATTTTTTTTCACACATTTGCCCCATTTGAGATTATTGTCCGTTTGTCCGGTTCCTTCAGTGCAATCTGTTGTCTCTAACCCGATCTGGAACAACACTTTAACCGGTAAAAGGCTACTATTATTTACCACATCTTAAATCTGAATTTAATTCATAAATCATGTGTTTCAAAGAAAACAAAAATCATAGTTCAATAACTTAAAAAATAAATTCACTAAGAATAAGATAGTTTAATGAATGCTAAAGAAATATATAAATTGTTGGCGTTTTCTTCTCCTATGATAAATCTAAATTAGACTCTGAGGAACTACAGATATACTCTTCTATCTTAAACACTAAAGGAGTCCGGTGCTGACTACCGAAGTACGCGCATAAGTATAGAGACATCGCCACCCAACAAAAACAAGTGTCCAAGTAACCATTTAACCGATAGCATATTCTAGGAAAGCCATATACCACCATCAAATGTTACACAACACGGTCACAACACTAAAGGGCATCACATACCCATACTTATATGCGAACTGACATGAGACTATACCAAGCACAAAACAATAAAAAACAGTTGATTATCCACGATTACATAACATAAAACCAAAATCAGATTACATAACCACAAAATAACATACAGCTTACACAATAGAGAGACTACACACTTGAGTGTTAGTATAGGAGCACATGAATCAACATCATCATAAAAAAACACACACAAAAATTCAACAACCATCAAAGACAACTACAACCTCAACACAACATACTAACCAACCTCAATCGCAATATCACCACGACAAAACGCACACATACAACACATATTCGCAAACAAAAACTAGAGGTTACTACACATTTACAAATCTAATATAAATCTAACATAATCTGACCAAACTCACATAGACATATTCTAACCATATAATCTCAATACATCTTCCACCTAATATGGTATCATCAGCCATGACAATACACAAAACGCACCAACTCCGTCAAGCATGCAAATGCACCCTTACATCAAATCCCCAACAGAAACCATATACATACAATTCACCTTACACTCTATCACAATCCATACCATACGATTCAGCACCCACTACTATCATCACACAATACACAACAACATCGAACTTCTCCAACCAAAGTGATACTATACATCAACATCCCACGATCGTCTTACATCAATCTCACTCGATCCCTAGGGATCTCATCAAGCTCATCTAATTCGTTTCCGCATCCGATCTTTCAATTTCTCTTCTTCAAATTATGGGAAAGAGAAGTGTAAATTCGATAATAATTCGCGTCACTAACTCCGGAAAATCAAACCTCAAACTCGCGATGAATCACCTCAACATTCCTCTCGTCCTGAAGCTTCAGGATCTTCCGATCGTTTGTCACTTTCTTCTGCAAATCCTTCTGCGAGATCCGATCCGATCTTCAGATTTCTTTTGAGGTATCGTTTCCTCCAGTATATGTTAATTAGTCCATATCATCTTCAACCAGTTCAGATCATCCTGGTTAATGTTTGGACATCGGACAGTTAGATGATCGAACTATGGTATATGGATCATTGTCTATGACAACTAAGTCTAACATCTAACAGAGAGCAGAAGATCATCTATAAACCCTATGCAGACAATTTATTACATGAAATTAGGATACTCAATAAATTCTGTACCAACCACAGACATGAAAATCATATGATATATCAATTAAAGTCAATTGCATCCGAATTATGAGTGATCGTAAATGACAAAACACCAAAAAACAACATACCATATTAAAGACTAAAATAAGTATCCAGACATATGAGAATCATTGGTTATGCTTAAAACCAACGATTATCAAATATGCACAGAGATTTCATAACATAGACCAGTTAGTGTCTGGTAACTTACAAATCTTGACTCGCCATGATATTCTAGCTGAAGAGATCCTTTACAAATAAATTCAAACCTGTTTCAATAAAATCGATTTACCAAGACTGTATAAACTTCGTCATCAATTGCTTTCTCTTCGACAAGGAGAGCATGGATCTCTCATCTTACACACACAGACTCAGTCTTTATGGGAAGAGTTTAAACAGCTTACAAGTACCTGTCAAAACTGTCGAAGGTCCTAATGATGCAGAATGAAAGCAATAGAGTTATTGACTTTCTCATGGGGCTAATGATAGTTTACGGATCACATTCGCAGTCAGGATCCTCATGAAAGAAGGCTCTTCCGTCTCTTTCTGAAGTATAGCAACAATACTAGATAAGAGGATAGTCAACGATCTGCAAGAACACCTTCACGACACTGGAATTGATCCTCCACTTTCCAAGTTTCAACTGGCCTCCATCAAGTTGTCATTTGACTCTACTGATGGGAGTTGGCTCATGTTTGTGCTACAGTATCATGGATTCTCGGATTGAAATAGAGGAATATATGCTCAGTCATCATCAGCAACAATCTGCTTGGTTTAGGAGGACTTTAATCAAATTCAGCAGGAATCTCTGCTGAAAGTCTATTGTTTCATCTCCAGTTCCATGTTCTCTCACTCAACATGCAACAGTTCAATTGGCCTACATTCAGCTCTCACTTCATGAGCCAGAGCAAATACATCACCACATATTGGATCTTCTTCCTTCGCCTTCAGCTGGTACCATGCTTGCAAAGCTCTGGTACTTTCCTTGCCTCTTTACACTTTCTCGTATTCTCGACATGCCTATTTCCCTTCGCTCTGGAAATACTGCTATCACCTCAGATTCTTGGTCATTGATTCAGGAGCCACTCATCATGTTTGATCAGCATCAATACTTCTTCCACAAATCTTAACCTCTTTTAAACACTTCGTCAGCTTTACCACTGGTTAAATTCAGTGAGGCATGCCGGCATAGGTTCAGTCATTCTTTAATGATAAATCACCCTTTAACAATGTCCTGTTTGTGCCTAAGTTAAGATTTAATTTGTTTGAGTGTGAGTTCTTTTTGCTTAAGAATACTGATCAATGTTGGTTTTACTTTCTACTCGTTGTTTTATACAGGATCTTAACTCGAGAATTGATGTTGGCAAGGGTAGACAAGTTTGCAACCTCTATATTCTTGAATCAGGTTCTTTAGTCTCTGCTTCACATACTTCACCTTGAATAATTGTATGTTCTTCAAATAATAGATTCTCATACTTGGCCACTCGTCTAGGACATCCATCCATAATAAGTAATAAGTATCATTCATATATATACTATTATGTATCGTACTATAGTCTTTAGGAAAATCAACACTTTCATTGTGATATATGTCCGAAAGCAAAAACAAAAGAAACTGTCTTTTCCATCAGACAATAATATGGAGTAAAGAACCTTTTGATCTTTGTTCACTATGATGTTTTGGGGTCTTCAAATACACACCCAGATGTCATATTCTACCAATCAAATACCCAATACACACTGAAAGCTGATCTATATTATTATATAACCTAACCACAATACGAACACGTGCAAAGCACGTCAATCGATATATGAATCAGACCAACACAAGACTCGAAGCTCACCTTGCCGATCATTCACTATCACATTTCAACATTAATGAACGAATCCTAACATAACTACCAAAATGATGTGTTAGCTCATGTGTATTGCCACCTGATTTCACTCTTACACATACATCGAATTAATGGAGAAAACTCCATCAACAATCTCAAAAACTATCAAAGCTGTTGATCCGACAATGCTCCTGAGTAACTTTTGGGTTCTCTTTTCAAATCCAGGGATTTATTCTTTCATCTTGCCTGAACACTCGCCAACCAAAATCATAAACACTAATTAAAATTCTGTTGTGGAAAGAAAACACCAACTATCCTAAATGTTGCTAGAGTCCTCCTTTTTCAAATCTCAAGTTCCTCTTCTGTATTGGGGGGAAGTGTTTTAAGCAGCCGTTTCCTGATAAACCGTTACCCTCTTCCCATTTTTATCCAATAACTCCTTATGAACTCCTCTGCACAAACCTCCCGATTACCATTTCTTTAAAATCTTTGGATGTCTTTGTTACAAAAGTACATCTATTAAGGTGAGACTAAAATTTGATCTTCGGGCTAAGAGCTTTGTGTTTTTCCTTGGTTACCCTTCTGGATAAGCAAGGCTACAACTTCTAAGACCTTGAATCTCACAGTAATTTCCATTTCTAGGCATGTCGTTTTTCATGAAAAAACATTTTTCCCTTTGCTGTCTTTCCATCCTGCACAGTGAAGGCTTTTCTTTCCTTGTCCTGCTTTTCCTGAATGTTGTTCACCTTCTGTGATTATCATCTCCTGGTGATTCATGCCCTTTGGCCTAAATCACCTTCGGCAGTAGGTTTGCCTTCTGCATTCTTACTTGCATCGTAATCGTCGAATACCTTCTACTTGCGGACTTGTTTGTCAATCCTCTCATTCCCTTTACCCCATATCTGACTATATCTCTTATAACAAACTCTCTAATTTCACTTTGGCTTTCTCGATTGCTATTCTTTGTTCTTTCTACTTCTTGCTCCCACTTCCTTTCAAGAAGCGATGATAGTCCAAGAATGGTGTATTGGCTGTGGATAATGAGTTTGATTCTTTAGAAGGTCTTGACACTTGGTACGTTTGTTCCTTACCTGAAGGAAAGAGTACTGTTGGTTGTTCGTTGGATATTCAAATTGAAGTTGAATCCAGATGGTACAGTGGAACGTCATAAAGGTCGCTTAGTGGCCAAAGTTAACACTCACAGAAGGTGTAGACTATGTTGATAACATTCTCTCCAGTTGCTAATAATGGTGATGTAAAGCTTTCTCTTTGCTTTGGCTGTAAGAAAACTGGTTTTTCTGTATCAGTTGGATATCTCTAAATGCCTTTCCTTAATTGGAAGATTTAAAAGAGAAATCTTATGGACTTACCTCCTGGATATGCCAAAGACAGGGGACAATTTGCCAACCAAATGCTGTCGCTCAGAAGTCATATATGGCTTTGAAACAGCTCTCGCCAATGGTATCCTAAAATTCTCTACCACTCTCTCGAGTCTTGGTTTTGAAAATGAATGGAGATGCACCTATGTTCTGGTGTTCATCTGCAACAAAATTCATCATCGTTTTAGTCTATGTCGATGATATTTTGATAGCAGTAACACTGAGGAAGCCCATTTCAGAACTCATCAATGCGCATTCAAGCTGTTTCAAGCTTCGTGAATCTGGGTAAGCCTAAGTTATTTCCTTGGTTTGGAAACTTGCTCGATCTACATCTGGTATATTCCATTTGCCAACACAAATATGTTCTTGAGCCTTTTAAGATATACTAGGTTTTCCTGGAGTCGACCTTCCTCTATTCCTATGGATCCAAAGTCATAAACTGTCTGCAGATGCTGGTGATGCTCTTTACTGTATTGCTAGAGAGTTACAGACGCTTGGTTGGGAATCTTCTCTACCCTTAGCCATCAACGCGTCCAGATATTTGTTTTGTTGTACAGCAAACGTGTCAATTCTCCTCGCTCCGAGGAAACCTCACCTTCTAGCCCGCTCAAGGTTCTTACTTATCTCAAGGCAGTGTTGGTAG
>CAJHQP010006057.1:0-41002 GCA_905132765.1 Moricandia arvensis | reverse complement strand
CAAGATTCACCCTCGTGTTCTCTTTAATTTAGTGAATAGACCCGAATTATATTTTATTTAGTATCTAATCCTCTATTAATTATACTCCCTCTCGTCTTTTTCATAAACGTAATTCAGAATTATCATAATATAATTTGAGATTAATAAAAACGAAGACGAAAGGAATATGTCTTTGTATTATGATAAACGAAATTCAGATTAAAAAAAGTTAAAAATGGAAATCGCAGTATTCACCATCGTGGTTGCTTTAAATTAGTGAATAACTCGAATTATATTTTATTAAGATCTAACCCCCCCCCCTTATTATTTTGTTTTTAACCTCAAATTATATTATGATAAACTGAATACAATTCAACAATCATAAATATATAACCATAGTTTACATAAAAGGAAAAAATCAAAAATAAAATCCAATATGCATTAATTAAAAATTCTTGAGCTTTAAATAGTTTCACAACCTTTTTTTTTTTGCTTACGCTCATGGACGATTACTCGATTCAGAATCTGAAATGTTACCATGCTGACCGGTTCCCAGCGCAACTGGCCCTTGTTGTGGCTGAGGCTCCGAAGGAACCAGGTTCTCTTGTAGGCTAGATGAGTCCACACTGGTGTCCCCCAGGTTCATTACATTGTTTTCTGAGTTGTGCCAAGTGAAGAAGTTACGTGCATAGACCGCCACTTGCATCGGGGTTTTGGTAACCAATAAGGCTGCTATTTTGTCACAATCTCTCTCAAACCGCCTTAACCCGATTAAGAACCATCTGCGTTGTTTCATAGTGTGAGATCAATCCGCTTTCAATCATGTTTCTCCGCCATGCAAATAATTAATGACATAACTGATTCAAATGAGATTAAAAAAAAAAAAAAACTTATGGCCACAAAACATCGATGATTAACAAGTTATCACTTATCACTATGCGAATTTTCGTTAAGAAAGGAATGTGATAGTCGTTTTGATTCCAAACATAGATCCACGAAATAACACCACTATATACTCTAGCGATGTTATGATATAATTACATAAACTCATACGTGCATGAGAATGAATATTTCATCAACTCTGGAAAACCATTACTCATTATATTGTATACTTACTCATGTTCTTCTTTGTCCCATATAGGTCTCACCGTCCGGTACCAACTCGGCGCAACTGCACCAATCATCCCATCAGCAAAAGCTATTTGAAGATCATCGACCATCTCCTGGTAATGCTCGATAACATCGACCACCGATTTCCGTAGACACCGGGCCATACGCTCGAACCGATTGGGGAAAAACGCAGAGAACCACAACACTACGTTCTTGAACTGCTCGTTCTCTTCTCTTGTCCATGCAATCGAAGCCATAATTGCCAAAACAGATTAAGAAATCACGAAGTCGAGAGGAAATATTGTGAGTTCTTGGAGAATTATATAGGCTTATCTTCTCTCTAATTTGGTGCAAGTTCTTTAGTTTTGCTATGTTGTGTACTATGTCTTTATTAAAATTTCTTCTCTTGAAATTTGTTTTCCAACCATTTAGTTAACTACCATGTTACTACTATAATACTATTGAAAGTTCAATGTATTTTTTTCATAGCATTACTGACACTTTAATCAATTAAATTGTGACACATGTATAAATTAATTATTTTTGACATGTGGTAGTCACTTAAATATAACTTTTAATACTTACAAAATAAATCTATTGCAAAGAATTATATCAAAGGAAAAAAAATTATACCATCAAGATTTTTTTACCTAAATAGAAGAATAGTTATTAGGTGGATTATTTAGGATCTAGACGAAGCCTATGCATTAACAAATATTGATATGTTTCTATATTTTATACTGATATTAGATATTTTAGTTTTTTTGTGTTTAATTATAAAATTATTTTGATGAATTATAAATTTAGATACAAAATAAACAAATTATGAACTTGCGCTAACATTGATGTTTACCTAAACAGATTTGAAACAATTTAGATCGATTTATAACAATTTTAACCGTGTTAGGATAATTTAAATCGATTTAAATAGCATAAATGAGATTTTAGGAAATTTGTAATTGCTATAATCGATTTATCGCTTAAGCGGGTGTTTAGATATTGCATACACCGGAATATTTGTGTTGTCAATTTAGTTTAAAATTCAGTTTATAATGATTTTTTTTGGGTTTAAGTGTATACTGTAAAACAAGTCAACATAGATTAGATTGGTACTGAACCAGATCTAACCATATCATACAGAAAAGTTATTCATATAAGTCAATTTATATAAGCCAAAATGACATTCCTGTTTCTGAATCAAACTCCAAACAACATGCATATTCTCTTTAGCCTCTCCTATCACGTGTTACAAAAATATTTATATTGAAATGTTGAATTTTTTTGACAATATATTGTTGGGCCACAGTATATGATGTTGGTTTGGTCTAATGGTTAACTAATTAGTATACCCTTGTTTGATCCATTTCTTGTTCAAAATATTTTCTACTTTAACTATACAAGTGAGTTTATGGACTTTTGTGTTACTATTAATCATGTATCATTGATCATTAGTATCTATATGTAAGGCGACGTAAATTTAATTGTACTTTAGGCCACTTCCAAGTTATGAGACAACACTGATGTTTTATTTGTATTTTCAGTATTTTATAATTAAATTAAAGTTAAATATAAATATAACCATTCATAATCAAAGTAGAATAATTGTTTATTCGAAACGGACTCTTAAAATGTGTTGTACTGGTTATTTTTTCCTAAAAAATTAATATAAATGAGTTAATGTATTTCTTAAAACCTTATTGTAATCAATTAATATATTGCATAACTGATGAAACAACCTATAAAAATCTATAATCGTAAAAGTATCGTGTAACATGTTCCACTATATTATAACGTAATGTAAATATTAATTAATTCTAAATATTTTATTTTATAAAGTAATACTATATAAATTTATAAGTTTTACTTAATAAATTATGATTAACTATCTTTCATTTAATATTTACTTCATAATGTTTTTATAAATTAAATTATATTGTTAAATCTAATGTTATTTTCTGTGTATATGTACTTTAATTTAATTTTATAATTTGAAAATTAATTATTAAATTAAGTTATTAACTATACTTTAATATTTAATATATATATATATAGTGTAATATATATAATACTACAAATTATATTTTGTGTATACATTAAATTAATAGAAATGCATAGTAAATCACTTAATAATAATTAAAAATCTATTTAGTTAGATATTTATAATGTTTAAATACATGTAAAAACTGTATATTATATTTTAAAATCTGTATAGTAAGATATTATTAGATTACAATGTAGTATGGATATCTTTTTATTATTTTATTTAAATATTTAGTTAAATAATTAACTTGTTAGACCGCATATTAACATGCATAATTAATATAAGGGTTTAAATTCAATAATATTCTATATATGATCTCTATAATATTATTTGAGGAATGACTTTCTTACGTGTCGTGCTATGGTTAACTCTTAAGATAATTTGTTACTTTGATACCCCTAATGAATTGATTTTACTATTATAATTTCCATTATTAATATTTTATTTTTTATTTTGATAATTTTATTTTATAACTAAACTGTTATCAAAGGAATTTCATATAAAAGACAATATTTATAAATAAATAAAATTATTAATAAAATTATGAAAAATGAATTTTGTATAAAAGGCAATATTTTTACTATTCAAATACAATTTTTAAGATCCTTTACACATATGATTAATAAAAACTAATTTTCCTATAAATTCTAATTTTATAAGATTTTCTTTATATTTTTTTAAAAAAATTATTAGGATATTAAAAACAAATATCTTCTTTTTTTAATAAAAGGAAAACTATTCGATTATACCTTTTGATAGCTATACAATTATTTCTACAAAAAATATCCATACAATTTTTCTTTTGTTTTTACATTATAGATTCTTAATACTAATACTATTTGAATGTCTACGAAATCTATATAAATAAACTGATTCTCATAAATCTAAAAAGAATAACAATTTTTTTGAAAAATTAACTAATGTAACATTGACTAATGTATCAAAAATATAAAAAATATATTTTTGAAACAAGTTTTTTTCTAAAATATGGATTTTTTTCGAACGGAAAGAGTATTTTTTAATAATATAGATAAAATTAGTAGTTCTAATAGGTCACAATTTTTTTTGGTTAGTATATTTGTAAGACTATGGGCCTGTTCGTTTCACCATCCAAATGATCCATCTAGATGGAGATGAGAGTTTTGTTTGTTTAGACACTAAAAGTACAACTCATCTAGATGATTCATTTGGATGACTTTTAAATTTTAGGCTTAATTTTGAAGTCCATCCAGCTCAACCAATTTGGACCATCTGGATGGAGATGGTTCTCTCAAAATGGTACAATGTCTATTATATCCCTTATACAATTCACAAACAATAAGTTTAAATCTAATATCATTTTGTCACTCACGAAAAAATGACAAAACCGCATTTTCCCACTAAAATAAAAAAATGCATTTTCCGCCAAACCGCAAAAACGCATTTTCCCGCCAAAACCGCAAAAACGCATTTTCTGCCAAACCGCAAAAACGCATTTTTCCGCCAAAACCGCAAAAACGCATTTTCCCTCCAAAACCGCAAAACGCATTTTCTTGCCAAAACTGCAAAAACGGGTTTTCCTGTCAAAACCGCAAAAAACGCGTTTTCTCGCCAAAATCGCAAAAACGTGTTTTCCCGTCAAAACTGCAAAAACGCATTTTCCTGCCAAAACCGCAAAAACATGTGTTCCCGCCAAAATCGCAAAAAGGTGTGTTCCTGCCAAAACCAAAAACGCGTTTTCCCGCCAAAACCGCAAAAACGTGTGTTCCTGCCAAAATCGCAAAAACGCATTTTCCCGCTAAAACCGCAAACACACCTTTTCCTGCCAAATAAAAACGCATTTTCCTGCCAAAACCGCAAAAACGCGTTTTCCTGCCAAAACCGCAAAAAATGTGTTTTCTTGCCAAAGCCGCAGAAAACGCGTTTTCCCGTCAAAACCGCAAAAACGCGTTTTCCTGCCAAAACTGCAAAAACGTGTGTTCCCGCCAAAATTGCAAAAACGCATTTTCCCGCCAAAACCTTAAAACACGTTTTCCCGCCAAAAGCGAAAAACGCGTTTTTTTGTCAAAGCCGAAAAACGCATTTTTTTGCCAAAGCCGATAACACGTTTTTCTGCCAAAACCGAAAAACATGTTTTTCTGCCAAAGCCGAAAATGTATTTTCCCACCAAAATCAAAAAATTTGTTTTTCCTGCCAAAACCAAAAATGTGGTTTTCGCCAAAAACACTTTTACTGCCTAACCCGCAAAACACGTTTTCGCCAAAATCACAAAAACAAAAATGTCAAAATGTCAAAACGCTAATTTTAAAATAATTGCAATGTATATATTTTAAACTAAATAATAAAAATTAATACAGTTAAAACTAATATTAAACATATGATTAAATTAAAATAAGGGTATATTTGTAATTTGTTCATTACACTCATCTGGATGAATATAGAAAAAAAGAAACGAACATGAAGTTCATCCAGATGGCTCATCCAGATGGTTCATCTGAATGAAAAAACGAACATCCCCTAAAATCTGGATGGATCATTTGGATAGAGCATCTGGATGGAGTAGCCAGATGGAGATCACAGATGGAGAAACGAACAGCCCCTATATGCTTACCTGATTTGTTTATTATAATCTATCTATGCTTATGTGATCATTTGTGAATACAATTATAATATATTATTGACTAATCAGTGTCCCTAAAGTTCGTCGTATTTACACAACAAGCCACTGAACTCTATCATCTCCCTTATATAACCACCTCTTTCAAATTACCTCCCTCACAAACTCTATTAATCCGATCCATATCGACCCGGCCCGATTCTAATCCGCAATGGAGGCCCATTACCGCAACCACGGCGGAGGAGACACCTCCTTCTCCAGCCTCCGCGTCTACCTCAACTCTCTCTCCGACACTCCCTCCCGCTTCTCCCGCCGCGCTATCTCCGTCTCCACCTCATACGACGAGATGAGCCGCGTCCGCGCCGTCTCCGGCGAGCATATGCGCCGCACTCTCCGCTGGTACGACCTCGTCGGACTCGGAATCGGAGGTATGATCGGCGCCGGAGTCTTCGTCACCACCGGCCGCGCTAGCCGTCTCTTCGCTGGTCCCGCGATCGTCGTCTCCTACGCAATCGCCGGCCTCTGCGCTCTCCTCTCCGCCTTCTGTTACACCGAGTTCGCCGTTCACCTCCCCGTCGCCGGCGGCGCCTTCAGCTACATCCGTATCACATTCGGTAACTACACACTCTCAAAAATCTCCGTCACCGTTAAAAAATTCAAAATCTGTAACCGTTTTTTTTTTGCCGTTACAGGCGAGTTCCCTGCGTTTATAACCGGAGCCAATCTGATTATGGACTACGTTATGTCAAACGCCGCCGTTTCGAGAGGCTTCACCGCTTATCTCGGATCCGCATTCGGACTATCCACCTCCCAGTGGAGATTCGTCGTCTCCTATCTCCCAAACGGATTCAACGAAATCGATCCCGTCGCCGTTATCGTCGTCCTCGCCGTCACGGTCATAATCTGTTACAGCACGAGGGAGAGTTCGAAGGTGAACATGGTGTTAACGGCGTTACACATTGCATTCATCGTGTTCGTGATCGTGATGGGGTTTTGGAAAGGAGATAAGAAGAATTTAACCCGACCCGATAACCCGGAGAATCCATCCGGGTTCTTCCCTTTCGGAGCTTCGGGTGTGTTCAACGGAGCGGCGATGGTTTACTTAAGTTATATAGGATACGACGCCGTTTCAACTATGGCTGAAGAAGTTAAGGACCCGGTCAAAGACATCCCCATGGGAATATCCGGTTCGGTCGCAATCGTCATTGTACTTTACTGCTTAATGGCTCTCTCCATGTCCATGCTCCTCCCTTACGATCTGGTCCGTCCGTTGAAAAAATAAAATATTATTCTTTTTTAATTGACGGTGATGATCAAGTGTGTGTGTGTGTAAGCAGATAGATCCTGAAGCACCGTACTCGGCGGCGTTTAGCAAATCGGAAGGATGGGAGTGGGTGACGAAAGTGGTTGGGATCGGAGCAAGTTTTGGGATACTGACGTCGTTGTTGGTGGCGATGTTGGGTCAGGCTCGGTACATGTGCGTCATCGGACGGTCAAGAGTGGTCCCCACTTGGTTCGCTAAGGTCCATCCCAAGACATTAACTCCAGTCAACGCTTCCGCTTTTCTTGGTAAGTCAAACTATGTTTTGTCTTAAAGTCTTTTAAACTTTTCTATTTAAATTAATTGAGTTAATTTAATAATCTAATCAAATCTTGAGAAAAAAATTAAAGAAAAAAACAACGTAAATCCCGTGAAATTTAATAAAAGGCTACGTTGGATTTTTCCTATCGTCAAAGATTGGTTATGTTTCCTCTCTGTTTTATTTTCATCAAGTGATGGATAGACAATGAGTGGGGACCTAATTAAAAACAATTGTTTTTTTTTGTTTCTAAGATCTTTTTGGATTTGAATGTAATGTGTAGATCAACACTTTTCACGTGATTACATACATATACGTGCACAAAACAAGAAAACGAAACCAAATCTTTTTATTCACTTTTTTATTTTAAATAATTGTTCTTGACTAATTCTGATTGTCATTGTGGCTGTAGTCGTGTAGCTCTGACTGTGTGACTATATTAATGTAAGCCATGACTTTTGTTCTTATGTGATTTTTGTTGTGTCGGTTCTTGATTTAGAACATAGAATCCGACAAAATGTCGTGCTCGTGGTCATCTACTGGGTTCAAAAAAGTTCGATCTTTTCAACGGTCTTGATCGTGACATATTGTTGGGTCTCTTTGGTCCCTTTTTGTCATTTTACTTTTCAAGCTCTCTATTTTGTCACATTACACAAACTTTTATGCGCATAACATCTTTAGGTCAGATCATTGGTCTGCCCACTAGTGTCAAAATTAGCTAAGAGCATTCTTATCGGTAGGACCTTTTAAATGTCCTTAAATTCTTTTTTTTTTTAATTTAAAAAAAAATATATATATAGACCAATAGCAGACCGCCATATAGGAGTGGGGCCCCGCAAACAGACTAGGACCAGGGTTGGGACGTTGCTTATTTAAGGACATTGGAGAAAAGTTTTTGGTAAAAGGTGTGGGTCCCACACTAAAAAGTCACTAAGGACCAGGTGAGGGACACCGATACTGATGGTCTAAGTATTGCTAAGATGGTGATTCATTATTTAAATTATAAGTTGCCCAAAATGGTCAAGTCGTGTCGTGGTAGCTTATCTAGACCCATAATGTACTTTTGTTTGCATATTCGTTCTTATAAGCATTGTTTTTTCTCTCGTATATTACTGCTGATCTAACGAGTTTGGATACTATATTTTATGAAAAGAAAACTATTAATAAATCACATATATGTATGTTTTAGATTTTCTAAAAGACTATATCCCATCTTATAAGAGAAAGTCTTTAGCTTTTAAAATTTAGATATTTTTTATACTTTTATCTAGTCTTCTGGACATGACCCACAAATCATAGATCTTCAACATGGAACAAAACTCAAATCTTTACAAAAAAATAAAAAGAAAATACTCTAATCCACCAAACCAATAGAACACATCCCTCCAGTATCTTCAATTTTTTTTTTGTTACAAAATCAGCTTCATAAATCTTAGAATATATCTGCGTTATCATATACTTATATTAGCATATCCTTCTGCTCAAGTGCTAATGTTGTATTGTTCTACAGGGATCTTCACGGCCGCGCTCGCCCTCTTTACAGACCTAAACGTTCTTCTAAACCTAGTTTCAATAGGAACCCTCTTCGTCTTTTACATGGTTGCAAACGCTGTTATATTCCGGCGTTATGTAGCGGTTGGATACACCAAACCCTGGCCTACACTCTCCTTCCTCTGCCTATTCTCCATAACCTCAATTGTCTTCACATTGGTCTGGAAACTAGCACCGTCCGGTTCACCAAAATGGTTCATGCTTGGAGCCAATGGTGTTGCGGCTATAGCCATCGTGCAGATATTTCATTGTGTTGTGCCTCAAGCTAGAACTCCTGAGTTTTGGGGAGTACCGTTGATGCCGTGGACTCCTTGCGTTTCGATATTTTTGAATATATTTTTGCTCGGTTCGCTGGATGCTCCTTCGTATATTAGATTCGGGTTCTTCTCCGGGTTGGCTGTGCTCGTGTATGTGTTTTATAGTGTTCATGCGAGCTATGATGCTGAAGGAGATGGGTCTCTTGATTTCAAAGACGTGGAAAGTCTTGAAAGGGTTAATATAATTTTGAGTTGAAAATGTTTTTTAGTCAAAGCTTGGTTAAAACTTTGTTGGGTTTGAACAAAAAAAAAAACTTTGTCGGGTTAAATATAATTATGGGGTTGTTTAACAAATTTGTCTCTGTTTTTGTTATTATGTTGGAAAAGTAGAGGAGATCGAGGGCTTGTATAGGTACATAAATAATAAGACCTTTTACATTGGAGAGTTTGAGGTATATATTGGTTTTACTTGATATCATGTTTAACTTTGATATTGTACAGTAACAAGTATTATATACAGAACCGGTCCTGATCTTTGGGGGTCATATTCGAAAATAAATAAAAATATTTAATTTAAAATTGATTATACTTATTTTTTATAAAAATAATAATTATATAGTCTACTTTTTCTAAAATAAAAGTTATTAGTTTCAATATCATTAGAAAAGTACATAAATTCTCTTTATTTTAACTTATTCATTTTTAAATCACAATAACAAAAAATCTATTATTTTCTATTAAATTTGTACATAATAAAAGTATCTTCTGTTTATTTTTATTATTAACATTTTAACTATATATATATATATATATATATATATATATACATAAGCAAATATATTTTATAAACTGGAGACTCCACAAGATATGGGTCTCATTCAAACGTTCCAAAACAATCCCTTCAAATCGGACTCTCATTATATAAGTGGTGAAGTTTAGATGTGATCAGTGATCATCTAACAACCGAATCCCCATGAAGGACCAATTTAAAGGAAGAAAAATGTGTATATGCGAAATGGAGATTAAAGTCAACGACGCTGACTATATATAAAAGTCAACTACTTTTGAAGCAATCTACATAAACTGTACAAAGAGAAGCTAGCGAATATCTATTGTCAGTCATTGTCATAGACTCATAGGCTTGCCTCCACTTGCCATGACTTTCAAGATGTTGACACTCGACAATGTTTGTCTCTTGATTTTCATTGACCTTTTTTACTTTATCAGAGATTTTATTTTTGACATTCGCTTTACACAAATAGAATATCATGTTATCCTATAAAAACCAATAATATTCGATAAGGCACTAATAAAAATAGGAACAACCCAAATATAATAATAAAATTATGTCTAAATCAATACTCTTATCTTTTATGTACATGCGTAAGTTATTACATATAAAATAGCAGACAAAGATCGCAATAGAATCCGTCCTCCACAATATTTTTCAACATTGAAGATTCTTTTGATTAAATGCTCAAAATAACAGCAAGTGTTGGCAACTTGCATGATCTGATATAATTATACTCCACCAATAAAAGTAAAAGAAAGTTATTCCATTCGTTATGTCGAAAAAGTACTCGTCTTAGTTATAACTTATCAGTCAAGTCGTCAACTACATATATCATATGGATTAATGTGTTTTAACATCCACGAAAAGCCTCATAATACATGCTTTAAATAACTCAATTGGGACTTAAAAGAAATTAATCCCATTAAAAATACTCTAATTCAGTGTTCTTAGTTTCTCTTTGCATACCTGTGTCGAAGTAGAATTTGCCTTCTTCCAAGAGTCATCAACTTGACATAGAGAATTACTCTCCATGGTCCCAATGTAATCAACTTGTTAGTCACATGAAAGCCTATTGACGTTCAATAATATATAGCTATGGTGGCCTTAGTTAAGAATAAAACTCCAAATATGATATTGAACAAAAGCCCAAATGAATGGGCCTTACATGAAGACCCATCTAAATAAATCGTGTTCACTTAATGGGCTTTACCAAATTCGAATATGACTGATATCACCGGTTTTTCTCAAGGCGAGAACTCACTAGCCATGGCCCATGGCACAAAGCAATGTATGGCCGACCTGGAAGAAGATTCCAAGTCTTATGAGCTTTCTCAGTCTGATTCAAGAACGGAGTTATTAGACAAGATTAATGTCTGAAATTTACAAACTTTCACTTCATTCTTTTTTTTTAATCTTTTGTTTCATCATTTGTCTGTTGAGAACTAAACTTAGGCGTTGCAATCTATTAAAAACACATTCACTTTGATCTATTTCTTATATTTGCAGTATCCGATTTTTTGTCAAAGATCACAAGTACTCAATTAAATCATGTTTGGTTTTAAATTTATTTGGTAGTATAAACACTTTTAATCAAGGTAAACACTTATCAGAATTTTGCAAATTCAACTTTCAATATTTGTTTATTTTAAGATTATTATTTTGAAATTCACACCATGTAAATTATCGCCTTTAAAATATTCAATACGTAAACTATTTTTAATCTTAATTATATTTTATTACAAATGTGATCTAATTTAAAAACTTTTTAAAATATTGTTTCGGGAAATATTTTAGTACACTAAGAATTTTAATATTAAATATTTAAATGATTATATGCTGTGACTAACATTAATATTTTTTATATTTCATAATATATGTTGTTTTATCCAGAAATATGGAGCCAAAGTAAATTATTATTTTAAAAATATCATTTTTTATATAAATAATTAGATATACTTTAACCTGTCATAAAAAACTTGTAAAATTTAGTTGGTTACTTATTTAATAAAGATTAACATTATATAAAAATGTAACACCTATATTATAAATAAAAAGATTTTTTTTACTTAAATATTTTCCCTTTTAAAACCTCAGTTATAATAGATAATCTGACATCATTTATATTGATGAAATATGTAAAAATAGTTTTAATTTTTTAAAATAGTATCTTGTGGTAAAATTAGAATTCTTCTTTAATTGTATAAATTCATTGCCAACAACCATGAATTTTTAATATGAAATTATTAATACAAATATTTAATATATATATATAATTATTTTATTAAATGCATAAATATTGAATTTTTACGAGGATTATTGAAAACGAGTTGAGGTACGTGTTGGATCCAACGCAGGCCAAGAGTTCAATTTGAACTACTTTAATTTCTTGTATTTAAATCACCGACTCTATTTTAGCATGTTTTATAATTTTATTTATTAATCTTTTTAAATGCCACATCAATTATTTATTCATATACATTCTTCGATTCGAGAGCTATCCTCGAGTATTTATGCATTTTATATATGGACAATTTGTAAATTACTCTACCTATAGTTTAGAGTTTGAAAAAAAATCAATGTATATTGATATTTTTATCCAGATTATATATATATCAATAACTGAATATAAGTTATTATTATTATTATTATTATTATTTATGTTAAAAATAAATTTATATGTTATAATTAAAATAATATTTTATCATTTAAAATTTTATAATAACGAATATATTATAAACTAAATAAATTATATTCTTTTTGCAGTCGCTGAAAGTCTTTCATTCGGAAGTTCAGAGACAAAAAGAAGTTCAAGTTTTTAGACAGCACTTGCCTCTATTCGTAGAGTAAAACACAAGGTGACACAGTTACAGTGTTGATGTATCCGGTGTGACCAACAAGAGTCGAGCTAAGCTTACAGTTTTAGACGTTTTACACTTTTACGGTTTTATATAGACCAGCAATAATATAGCAACTAAAACTCCAAAAGTAGAAAATGACAAAGATGAAGATAAATCATACGGAATTGACTAGCTTTTTTTTTTTGTCACTGATTTATATTAAAACTCAAAAGTTTAAGTGATTACAAAATGGAGCTATGCTCGACGATAAGACGAAACCGGAGTTAATCTCGACGGTAGGATAAACAACAAATAGTACACTAAAACACAGGATAGGAATGTTGGTGGGAGAGGCTTGCTCAATGTGAAGAAGTCCTTGGATAATCTTCACTTGTATCCCAGAAACGAAAGCTCCAACAGGCTTGACATAGTCGTAAACGACGTTGATACACCCAAACGAATGGGTTTGAAAGAGGGCTGAACAGCCCAGAGAAAAGCTAGAACTAACTAAATAGTCTAGCAAACAAACAACTCCATCTTCATCAGTGATCTCTGAAAAGACTATGTGAATCTCATGAACATCAGAGAACATATTCATTGAAACGTACGGTGAGCCGGATGGCCCTAACATCATCTCCAGTTCCATAATTGAATTTGGCACTACAAAGCACGATGTGGATACACACGGAGAGAATTGTAGGAGACCACAAGAAATTACCTTTGAAGGAGGGTACACAAGAGGAAAGGGCCGGCTAGGTGAACCGGTGTTAAGCAGGGATACGGTGATCTTATTTAGACACACAGCCCATGTCCACGAGTGGAGGAAGAGGTATTGGTTGAAGGATAGGGTTGTAATTGAACTTCTAGTGGCAAGGCCCACGGAATTGACTAGCTAAAAAAATCAAATATATTAAAAAGACTATCGCATAGATACTCAAAAGATTTTTTTTTCAAATCTTATTTTTGTTAAAACTGTTACTTTGAAAATAAAAGTAATCATGATGGTAAATAGTTGAGAAATATTGAGATAACCGGACGAATTGGTCTAGTGGTTGTCTTGAGGAAGCCAAAAGGCTCTAATACGAGCACCTTGGGTTCGATTCCCGGCCACCACATAATTTACATGCGGAGTTGGTGTGGCGCCCCAGACCACTAGCGTAACCAGGGTCCTTAAGTGGAGGCTTAAAAATTCCTGTAATGGCGTGGGCTTTGGTCCGGTGGACTAGTCGATCACGCTTAGTGGTCGGATACTGGGTTATCAAAAAAAAAAATATTGAGATTGGACAATTTAGTAAATTTATATATAGTTTATTTTTTAAAAAGTTTAAATAATGGTGTAATTTTCAAATTAAAATCTTATTAAAGTATATTTCTCTAAATTTCCCCTCTTATATAAGGTGGGTTTACTCGTTAGTTATTTGCACATGTTATTTTCATAATTATGTACTAGGATGCATAAAATACGAGAGTTCCAAAGCAACCAAGGAATCTTTGACTTCAGTCTTCCTCACATGCTTTGCATATTTTACATTCTGTCACGTTTCATAATTACATTTAAATAATACATCCCATTCAACTTTCTAATCTATATAAAGCCCTAAGTACTAGAGGACGTACAAAACACACACACCAAAATTTATAAACATCTCTTCGCCATTCCCCACCAGCAAAAATGTCTCGTCTTTTCTTATTTCTAAACATCTTCCTCATTTTAATCACAAACACCACAGCTTTGACTGAACACAACGCAAAGCCAAAGCCAATACCAAAGCAAAAGCCTCATAATTTTGCAATTCCTATCTTGAAAGACACCAAGGCCGGTCTCTATTACACCAACATGACCGTCGGGCAGCCACCACTCACCGTTAACCTAGTCCTAGACGCTAGTGGCTCAGCCTTATACTTCTACTGCGACGACGTCGGCTATAACTCAACCACCTATACTCCTGTCCTCTGTGGGTCCCGTGGCTGTCCACAACCTAAAGCTTCATGCTTCACTACTACTTGCTCCGGCCCCTTGGGACCTTCATGCAGAAACGACACGTGTATATCTACTGATGTCGAGTCCTACTTAGTCGACACCGATGAATTCAATTATCTAGTCAAGGACGATGTCATGCTAAGCTACACCTCTCCATCAGCACACTTAGCAGCCAAACACGCAGTGAGGGCGCGTATCGCTTGCGTATCTCAGTTTGATACCTGGAGAGGGCTTCCTTCTGGTGCTAACGGCATTCTCGGACTCTCTAATAGCTCTACGTCTTTTGTTAATGGTCTAGTCTCTTCTTACAAGATCCCCTTCAAAGTCGCTCTTTGTCTACCTTCTAAGCCCGGAAAGGACTATTCCGGGAATACTTACATTGGCGGCGGCCCTTATTTTCTGCCTCCAAACCGTAAAGATGTCACTGGGTTATTGGTTTCAACTCCTCTTAAGTGGGAACACGAACGTGTTACTAGCTATACCATAGATGTCATATCTATCGAAGTTAACGGAAAGAGGGTCGCTTCTAATAGCAACAAGGGTCCTTGGGGACCCGCACTGGTCGGCAAATCAATCCCTTACACTCGCTTGTATACTTCAATTTACAAAGCTCTTGTTAAAGCCTTCGCAGGGAAAGCTCAGACGCGAAAAGCCGTGGCTCCATTCACTGACTGCTTTAGTTACAAAAGTTTTGGAGGAAAGTCTATGTTGGGAAAAGAGATTCCAGTGATTAGTTTTGTGTTGGGAGGAGGAGCCAAGTGGGATATCTACGGACCAAACTCGCTTGTGAAGGTGAATAAGAACGTTGTGTGTCTAGCGTTTGAAGAAGCATATAATGAGGTATATCCGATTGAGATTGGATTATATCAAATGGAAGATAATCTAGTTGTGTTTGATCTTGAGGCCTCAACGTTTTCTGTTACTTCTTCTCTTTTGCGTCACAACACATCATGTAGTCCACAATGATGAGTTACTTACTATAAAGCTCATTACTTATTTGTTTTCATCATATTATTAATAAATAAATCGGCAAAAGACTCCTATCCTATCTAAGGAGAGCCTACATATGGGTAGCCGAAATTACCGTTAAGCTCATTGCTTTTTGTTGTTCATTTTCCTTCATTCACTTAATTTTTGTATATCAAGTTCAACCGGTTACGTAGAAAGGTAAACATGTATTATTATATAAAATATACAATATATAGGAGCAAATTAGGGAAATTAGTCAGACAATGAATTATAATTCTTTTTGAATGTCATAGGATGCAATTTCCCTTTATTTAATGCCTCAGAGCTGTGAAAAAAAAGTTGAAAAGTATACGCACTTGGGTCTATACTAATCTACTACCACTGGAGACTAGACCATTGGTGCTTTTTATTACATTTTTTTTTGTCACTGAAAATTTCATTAGAAAACTAATATGAAGAAATGAGTCCAAAACGATGGCCCAAATCAGGATGTTCGATACAAAAGAAATGAGCTTGAAGAGCTTTTTTGCTAACACATCGGCAAATAAGTTGACCGATCTAGAAAAAAGGTAGACAAAAATTGCTGAAAAAAATTGCTGCTAACACTGCTTTAATTACATTATTTCAGTTTAATACAGTCAATATAATTTCTTAAAAAAGATAGAGTTTGGTCTCCAGTTCAACTCCGTGGATACAAAGTCCATCACAGACCCAAACCGAAGTCCATAAAACTGACTGCTCAATTTTCTTAACTAAAAAGGAATACAAATTGAACTACGGCATATATCTAACCTGCTGGTGCAATTGCAATGTGATTGCTTTTATTTTATTTTGTGATGAATTATGTGTATATATCAAAGATTTCACAAGGTTCTGGTGGTTCAAGATTTTTTAGGCCTCCTGGCATTTCCATTATAACAACTCTTCATTGTTACTATATTTGGTGCTACCAAAACTAATATTTCATCCTTTTCATGAAAAAGGATTTCATTTTTTTGTTTTAAAAATAATTATGATTAATAGATTCTACACATAAATACTAATTATATAGATATATATATATTAGATTTATTGAAAATTACTTTACTGATGGAAATCAGAAATAGCTAAATTACTATACAATTACTAATATTTTTAATATGCGTAAATATATTTAAAAACTACTTAGTCTGAAACGCAAGGAAAATTGACTTCATATTTTATTGCAACTGACTCTTGGCAAAAGGGTTGAGGTACGCTTTTGGATCCGTCGCATGCCAATGAGTCTTTGACTTCAAGCTTAGTCACATGCTGCTTTAGAAAAAAAAAAAAACTAAATCATCGACTCTATTTTGTTAATCATCGACCATCTCCATCATGCACTTTATCTAGGGTGGCCGTTACTCGTTAGTATCTGCACATGTTATTAGGCTAAAAATGGTATTCATTTTACGAAAATGATTTTATAAGTTTTTTTTCATAAAGAAGGTTGTTAATAGTTTATATATACTCATTTTACGGCAGGTGTTGATGTTTTTTTTTTGGGCAATCAAATGTAAAAATAAAATTCTAAAGAAATTATTAATAACATAATATGCATAAAAGTTTTGAAGGATCCAAAGCAAACCGACAAATCCGCCTTCTTTAATTCACTTAAATCACCTGCATCTTGTCATATTTTATAATTCCATTTTGTTTTTAATTTATCTCATACCATATCAAATATGCATCCCATTCAACTTCGTAACTCTATATGTAAATGCCTAGTGAGTTCCAGAGCAACAGCATAATTCACACATCTCTACCATTTCCCCCACCATCAAAAATGTCTCGTCTTTTCATTTTCTTAAACACCATCTTCGTTTTAATCGCAAACACGACATCTTTAACCGAACACAACCTAAAGCCAAAGCCAAAGCCTCGTACTTTTGTAATTCCTGTCTTCAAAGACACCAGAAGTGGTCTCTACTATACCAACGTGACGATCGGCAAGCCACCAATTGTGGCTAACCTAGTCGTAGACATTAGAGGCTCAGCCTTATGGTTTGACTGCGATACGATGGGCTATAACTCAACAACCTCAACCCCTGTCCCTTGCGGGTCGCCTGGTTGCGAACAAACTAAAGATAAATGCTCCACTTGTCAAGCTTACCTCAGATCTGAGTTAACCTTTAACTCCCGGATCGCTACTCTTATTAAAGACAATGTCATGCTTAGGTACATGTCTCCATCATCAGCTTGCGTTGCACCCAAAATCCGAGTGAGGGCGCGTATAGCTTGCAGAGGTTACTTCGAGGGCTTCCTGAGTATGCTTCCTGCTGGTACTCTGGGCATTCTCGGTCTCGGTAATAGCTCCACATCTTTCGTTAGTAGCCTCGTCTCTTCTTACAAGATTCCCTTCAAAGTCTCTCTTTGTTTGCCTTCCAAACCTGGAAATAACCCCGGGTCGGTTTACATCGGCGGCAACACGAACCGTAAAGACGTCACGGGGTTATTGGTTTCCACTCCTCTTATCTCGAACCGGGAAACAATAGAGCACGGGGAGGACTATAACTATTTCATAGATGTCAAATCTATCGAAGTCAACGGGAAGAGGCTCTCTTTTGATCATGAGTTGTTAAGGAACAAGACGGGTCAATGGGGACGCACAAAGATCAAGAACGTGATTCCTTACACTCTCTTGGAGGCGTCCATTTACAAAGCTCTTGTCAAAGCCTTCTCCGAGAAAGCCAAGAAGCGAAACCCCGTGGAACCCTTCACTGACTGCTTTAGCTATAAAAGTTTTGGAGGAAAATCTTTGTTGGGAAAAGAGACTCCAGTGATTAGTTTCGTGTTGGAAGGAGGAAAAAAGTGGAATATCTACGGACCAAACTCGCTTGTGAAGGTAAAGAAAAATGTTGTGTGTCTAGCGTTTCAGGAAGCTGACGAGTTTGAGTCAAAGTTTCCAATCGAGATCGGAGGATATCAAATGGAAGATAATCTAGTTGAGTTTGATCTTGAGGCGTCAAAGTTTTCTTTCACTTCTTCTCTTTTGCGTCACAACACATCATGTAGTCCACAGTGATGAGTTACTTACTCTAAAGCTCATTACTTATCTTTATATTTCCGGCACAAACGCCATATTATTAATAAGAAGTCGATAAAAGACTCTCCTCTAACGAAACTTCTACTCGTTGGAGTTTTAATATTGTTTGTTCATTTTAATTTCTTAATGTGATTTTATTATAACCTCCATTTTCAGAAAATGCTTGATGTTGTAAAATCACAAACAAGACAAATGCTACTATACTAACTTTTACTACTAACGTGGTTTACAAAAATAAATTTGGAGGTATTGAAAATGTATTGGCTATAGTTAGTTTTAGATAATAACAACCAACGTTACTGAAAAAAAAATCATAAACCTAAAATATTAAAATATTTTTGAAAATGCATGGAATATTAAATTTCATATTTTTGTTAAGGAAATAAAAATATGCATATTTTGTGCAAATGACTCTACATAGTTGCGGTGAGCCATTCGAACTCATGCCAACGAATCATTCACTCAATGGCCCGTGTAATTTTTATTTTAATATAAATGAGTTTGCCACGTTCTATATATTTTTATCTCGTAATCACCATATCAATTATTGTTTCATATACTCTTCTTCCTAGAAACATCTTCGAGTGTAATTATTAATACAATAACACTACTACATGTGCGCGCAACATGCATTATGGATCCAGTTATCCAAAGTGCCTAACGAACCTTTGACTTTACGTATTCACTTGTCTGATATGTTGAACTTTCTTGACCAATTCTAATTTTGTCACGTTTAATAACTTCGTTTATTTTTCTTTAATACCATATGTTTATTTTTCTTTAATATCATATCAATTATTTATATTTACGCTTGCCATTCCGGGAAATATCTTGATTTTAAATACTAATCAATGTCAATAATACTAAAACATGTACTCTCTATAAATGTCTAATGAGTTGTAGAGAAATAACATCACAACCTTTCTTTACCAGCAAAATGGCTCGTCTCTTCATTTTTCTAAACCTCTTCTTCATTTTAGTAGCAACCACCACATCTTTGACTGAACACAGCCCAAAGTCTAAGCCAAGACCAAAGCAAAAGCCTCATGCCTTTGTACTTCCGGTCTTTAAAGACACCCAAACCGGTATCTACTACACCAACGTGACCATCGGTAAGCCATCCCTTGTGGTTAACGTAGCTGTGGACGTTAGAGGCTCCGCCTTATGGTTCCAGTGCTACGAGATCGGGTATAACTCGACCACCTACACCCCTATTCTATGTGGGTCCAAAGGCTGCGAACAAGCTAAAGATGAATGCTCCACTTGCATGGGCCCCTACGGACCATCTTGCAGAAACGACACTTGTAACACTTACCTCCAAACCCAAATGACCTACAACTTAGTCCAAGCTTCTCTAGTTAAAGACGATGTTGTCCTAAGCTACATGTCACCATCAGCGAGGCTGCCTCTCGCTTGCATGTCCGCGTCAGAGGTCGTGGCCGGGCTTCCCTATGGTACTCAGGGCATTCTCGGACTCGGTAATAGCTCAACATCTTTTGTTAATGCCCTGGTATCTTCTTACAAGATTCCCTTCAAAGTCGCTCTTTGTTTACCTTCTAAGCCCGGAAATAATTCTTCCGGGACAGTTTGCATCGGTGGTGGTCCATATTTGCTGCCGCCGAACCGCAAAGATGTCAGGGATTTATTGGTTTCCACTCCTCTTGTCTCAATCCCAGAGACAAGAAACCGTGGGGAGGATAACTATTACATAGATGTTAAATCTATCGAAGTCAATGGAAAGAAACTCTCTTTTAATCATGATATGTTGACTTTTAACAAGACCAGTCGTGAAGGAGGCACAAAGATCAGCAACATTATCCCTTACACTCTCTTGAACACTTCCATTTACAAAGCTCTTGTTAAAGCATTCGCTGGGAAAGCCAAGAAGCGAAAAGCCATGTATCCGTTCAGTGACTGCTTTAGCTACAAAAGTTTTGGGGGAAAGTCTCTATTGGGAAAAGAGACTCCGGTGATTAGTTTGGTTTTGGGAGGAGTCAAGTGGGATATCTACGGACCAAACTCGCTTGTGAAGGTGAGGAAGACTGTTCAGTGTTTAGCGTTTGTGGATGCCGGAGAGTTTACGCAAATTCCGATTGAGATTGGAGGATATCAAATGGAAGATAATCTTGTTGAGTTTGATCTTGAGGCCTCAAGTTTTCTTTCACTTCTTCTCTTTTGCGTCACAATGCATCATGTAGTCCACAGTGATGAGTTACAATAAAGCTCATTCATTATCTTTTGATTTCCGCCCCAAACGCCATATTATTAATAAGAAGTCGACAAAATACTCTCCTCCAAGGGAACTTGTTGATCAATGAACTTTTAGAATTGTTTGTTCATTTTAATTTTATAATGTGATTTTCTTATAACATTACATTTTCAGTAAATGTTTGACATTGCAAAATCGCAAACAATAGAAATACTATTATAATAACTTTTACTACTACGTACTGTGGTTTACAAAAAGAAATTTGGACGGATTGAAAGTTTATTGGCTATAGTTAAAAGTAACAGCCAACGCAAGTATTCAAAAAATTTCATAAACATAAATATTAAATATTTTTATAAGATGCATGGAATGTTAAATTTCATTTTTGGGTAAGGAGATATAATTATGCATATTTGGTTGCAAGTTGCAACTGATTCTTGGCAAAAGAGTTGCGGTGAGCTATGCTTCCAACGCATGCCAACGATCATTCACTTCAGTCTCCCTCTCTGGCCTATGTAGTTATACTGTTATTTATATTTAAAAGAGTTTGTCACGTTTTATAACTTTATATATATATACCCTTAAATACCATATCAATTATTCATTCATATACTATGCCGAGAACATCTTCCTGTATACTTTAATTATTAATACAAATAACACTACTTAATGTGGCGCCACCATGCATTCAATATGGGTCCAAAGGGCCAACGAGTCTTTGACTTAAGTCGTATTCAGTAGTTGACATATTTTTTTTTTTTGGTGAAAGTAGTTGACATATTTTAATGGCCGATTTTAATTTTATCACATTTAATATCTTTAATACCATATCAATAATTCATTCAATACGCTTCCCATTTAGGAATTATCGTTGACAACTTATTTATAAATTTTACATACTACATCTAATACTCCCTTCGTTTTAATTCTTCTTTTTAATTTAGTTTGTGGTGTTTTAGAGAAATAAATATTTTATTTAAATAATGTTCTCAAGTTTTCATGTAAAAGATAAATGTAATTTGATATTTATGATCATCTATATTTTACAGTATCACTTTTATTGTTTGTATTAGTTGTAATTATTATTGTTTTATAAACTGAATAAAAATTTGTAATTTATTAATCGATATGCAAAAACTTTAAAACCTAATTGTTTTGAAATAAAGGAAGTATAATAAGTCAATAATACAACAACTGGTACTCTATAAATGTCTAATAAGTTCTAGAGATAACATCACAACCTTTCTTTTGGAGGCAGAAATGGCTCGTCTCTTCATTTTTCTACACATCATCTTCATTTTAGTAGCAACCACCACATCTTAAAAAATTCGAAGCCTAAGCCAAGACCAAAGGAAAAGCCTCATGCTTTTGTACTTCCCCTCTTTAAAGACACCAAAACCAGTATTTACTACACAACTTGACTGTCAGTTTACCTGATTATCACTATAACCATTGTATTAAATTCACAGTTCGAGTAATTAATAGGACAAAACTAATTCACTATGACCACAATGTTACATATTGTAGTTTTGGATCAGAGAAATTACAGGTTTCGGTCTTGAACCTCCTGGTATTAAAAAAAACATGACTGTCCGCAAACCACACTTGTGGTTAACCTACCCATAGGAGTTAGAGGCTCAACCTTATGGTACTGAACCACCTACACTCCAAGTTCTCTGAACCCATAGGCGTTAGATCAATGCTTCACTTGCTACGAGACCTACATACCATCTTACAGAAACAACACTTGTCACACTTACCTCCAATCAGAACGTAAAGATTTCAGGGATTATTGGTTTCCACTCCTCTTATCTCAATCCCGGAGACAAGAGAACATGAAAAGGATAAGTATTACATAGATGTGTAGTCTATTGAAGTCAACGGAAGGAAGATTTCTTTTAATCAAGATTTGTTGGCTTTTTTGTTTGGAGTTAAAATGGTTTTACGTGCAATATCAGAAACAAAACAAATGCACCAGCCGGGAATCGAACCCGGGTCTGTACCGTGGCAGGGTACTATTCTACCACTAGACCACTAGTGCTTTTTGATTGAGTACTCAAAATGCAAAATGTTTATCCAAGTATCACACTTCTGGGCCAAGATATATTTTGTGAAGAGTAGTTATGCGTTGCTGCATTGCTCCTAATTAAACTCATACCATTTGCGTTGTGTTTAGTAGGTTCTACTACTCCACTCATCTTCATCTATTCCCCTTATTTCAGGCAGTGGATTTCGCTTCTCATCTCCAGTATTAAGAAACACAAACTCAGAATAAGCTGTTCTTGATATACAGTATGTTTGGTTCTTGAACAATCCTTGAACGAGAAAATACAATCATTGTTCATCCTTATTTGATCTAAGTGTCAGATCCTGTCATGTTCTTGTTTTCTCTTCAAAGATTCTTTCGATTTCATCCGCAACAACCTTAGCCACGACCTCAGGAGCAAACTTCTTGACCATATCCTCTCTTCCACGCTCCCCTTTAACCTTAGCTTCATCAGGGTTACTCATCACACGCCTCATCAGTACCCTAAGCTTATCCACAGATGGCTCTGCCCATTGATGCCCTTCAAAGGACCTTCCTTCACTTCACTCATCTCCTCAACCACCAACGGGTAACCATTCTCTTCTGTCAGATACCCCGTTGGTCCTGACCAGTTCGTTGCAATCACAGGCAAAGACATCGCCATAGCTTCCACTATTGGCCGTCCCCATCCTTTCCCCTCTGTAGGCAACACAAACGCATCAGCCGCTTTGTACAACCGAGGCAAATCAACTTGAGCTATGTGTTTATCAATCACATAAACACAAGGGTAACCATCTTGACCCTCTTCTAGATTCAACTCTTTCACAAAATCTACAATCTTGTTCCCGAAATCTCTATCTGAATGATACGGGTTTGTCAATAGAAACAACGCAACATTGTCTTCACCAGAGAACTCTCTTAAGTAAGCTTTCAACAACACATCCCAACCTTTCCTCTGCTCCCACTTAAACACACTCAAGAACACAAACCCTAACCCTAAACCCCTAACACCAGAACCCAAAACCAAATCCCCAATCTTCCCCAAATCCAAAGGCTCATACTTTAAAGGATCAAAGACCTCTACATCAACAGGCTGCACAATCTTAACAACCTTAGACGAATCAACACCACTTTCTACAAACGACGATACATGAAACTCAGTAGGAACCCAAACACGATCCATCTTGTTACATCTCTTCACATGCTCTGTGTTAACTCTATCAGTCTCAAACATTGTTCTACCAATCACAGCCACAAAGTCTCCGTAACCATAAGGAGGACAAGGGAGAGTCTCGAACAAGGGTGGGTGCCAAGCACCAGGCTCGCTATGGCAAACGACGATCGTCTCGTTGGGTCTACACTCTGTTCCGTGCATTTCGATGGCGAGCTCTTTCGTCTCCTTAGCTAAACCGTTCCAGAACTCTATTGATTGTAGATCGCCGTGATGCTCGATTGTGATTCGAAAGTTAGGGTTTTTGAGATTGTGGTGGAGTGATAAGATGAAAGACCAGGCTTCTGAGCTGTAACCGCCGCTCGAGAGGAAAGGAGCCATCCATAACACGCAGTGGGAAGGTGAGGACGATGGGTTTGGAGTTTCGGATTTTGATTTGGAGAAGAGAGATTGAAGATAGGTGTAGATGCGATTCGAGGTGAAGGTGAATCTGAGACGTTGGGTTTTGTAGAGATCGGTGGTAGTGAAGGCGAGTATGAGTATAGAAAGGAGAAGGAATAAGATCGAAGAAGAGTAGAGGAACGTGGAGAATCTCCATGGTCGTCTGCTCCGATCTGGTGGTTGCTCCATCGATGCAGAGAGAACAGAGCAAAAGAGAGAGAGACACGAAAGAAACAGAGTGGAAACAAAGATTCAAAGCCGTGAGAGGCCCATTAAAAAAATTTCGGCCCATTAAAAAGATTTCGGCCCATTAAGAGTGCTGGCCTTTTCGGATCACAGTTTTTAGAGCACCCCCATTGAAGGTTCAAATGGGGGTTCACACGTTTCCAAAAAAAAAATTATAATATTGATATTCTGGTAAACCTGTGTCGTTGGGGAGCACTGGAAAGAGGCGGTTCATGCACTGTATAGTGGGCCTCACGACACGTGACGGTCCGCCATTAGTGCAATTATTATTTTTTTTTTTCAAAAAAATAAAGGGAAAAAAAAAACGCCACGTGGCGAACTTTACCCCAGTTTTACTAACGGGGATGCCCTTGCTTCTCAAGCCGCTTTTTATAAACCTGAACATTATAACCCCATATCAGAGTTCTTACTTCACAGGCTACTCTTACAGACTCCAATATTTTCTGAAAATTATAAACTTTCCTACAACTCTATAAACCTGAACATTATAACCCCCAAATCACTAACTCTTGACACGAAAATGACAGACACAATGCCTTTGAACCGGAGTTTGGGTAATGTGTTTTGTATAGTGATTATCTCTTTCTGTTGGTTTTCTTCGCTTTGAAGATTCTGCGTCCTGATTTGTCACTGCCTCCAGTGCTGCCTAGTGAGAAGCTCCCACCTGCTTGAAACTCTAGACTTGGGGATGCCTGGAAAGGTGATGGGTTCTGTTGTGTGTTTGCAATAGGTTGGACTCCAAACTGGAACGGGTTAGCTATTGATGGAGCCGGTGTCGCTGCCGGGGCTCCGCCAAAGGAAAAGCTTGGTGGAGGCATTGACACAGGTTGTTGTCCAGACATTGGCCGTTGTACCATGGATGATTTATTAGCTTGCTCTGTGTCTTCTGCCATACTGTCTTCCATGCTCATTTGTTGGTTACTGTTGAAACCATTTGTATTTGATGGTGGGAAAAACCCGGGAGTTGAGTTACCAAACGGAGTCGTCGAGGGGGCCGAGTTACTAAACACTGACTGTTGAGGAATGGGAGGAGCCGTTGAGCTGAAAAAGATGGGAGCCGAAGTGTTTGAACTAGTAGCAGCAGAAGATCCTCCGAATGAAAAGGTTTGAGATGAGGAAGTGGTGAAGGAGGAACCAAAGGCCGGAGCAAAGTTTGGAGCTTGCCAGTTTGTACCAAATGGGGAAGTGCTTGATGTACCACTAGAGCTTGCCGAGGAGTTTGTCGAACTCAGTTGAGGGGTTGAACCAAAAGAAAATACTGCAGGTTCTGACTTTGATAATCCAAATGGAGAACTGTTTGATGAATTGTTTTTCCCAGACAAACCAAATGAAGGAGTTGATGCAGATGACACAAACACCAAGGGGGCGCTTTGGGTTGAAGTTGTGGCTCCGCTGCCTGCATTTGCCACACCGAAAGGACTTAAGGCCTGAGACTGGGTGCTAGCAGCAGAAGATGATGAAGCAGCATTGAATCCAAAACTGCTTGCAGTACTTGCAGCAAACACGGTACTACCAGAGCTTGTAAATGCAGGAGATGGAGTCCCAAAAAAATTATTTACATTACTAGCTCCAAAACTCCCAGAAAAATTGCTGGTTTCCGTCCCAGGGATTGGAGCTGAGGAAGACATCACACCAAATGCTAAACTTGTAGAGCTCCCAGGTACAGAAGATGCAGCAGAAGAAGGGTTTAATGTGCTGGCACCAACTGCAGAGGATGAGCTCTGAAACACAAAACCTGAAGTGCTTTTAGTTTCTAAGGATTTAGCAGCAAGAGCATTTTCCGTGCTCGTATCTGCCGACGGCTTACCACCAAATTTGAAACTGTTTTTTATCTCCAAACGTTGGTTTTATTACTTCGGTCTCCTTTAAGTTCTGACCGCTAGATGCAGATACTGTTGATGCAGAAAACGGAGCTGCTGCAGATCCCTCAAATTTGAAAGATGATGTAGAAGAGAGAGGAGGTACTGGAGTTGATTGTGAGTTGCTGCCGGAATTGCTTTCGTTACTACTGGTATTAGCAATCAACTTTCCAAATGCACTAGAGGTGGCCGGAGTAGCAGCAAAAGATTGCACAGTGCATGGCACCTCCCTCACAGAATTAATGGAACGGATATTCGAAATACTAGATGGGAAGGAATGGTTTGAACCAAGAGAGCCATTAATCTGTGGTTGATCGCCTGAGAACATACTACCATTGAGGGCTGAATCAGCTGAGGTAGTTGACTCAATTCCCGAAGCACTGTTGTTAACAGTTTTCTTTGATTCAGTTGGCTTTCCAAAAGCAAAGCTGCAAGAGCAAGAAAGAGAGTCAGATTCAAGTAAACCAAAATGAGGTCCATTGGTGGATTGACTCGAGTAATGAAATTAATGTCTATAAGTTGAGAGGGAAAATCATTATGCCACCAACCTGCTTGGCATTTCTAACTTGCTATCTGCAGATTGACCAATGTTTTGATTTAGTAAGTCTGTGGCTGCCGGTAACAAGAATGTGCTGGGAAACACAGCAGTAGCTTTTGTATGCTCTTCCCGAGAGATATCTTCCCTTTCTGAGGCTAACTTGGCAGGAAAAATACTCGATTTCTCAGTCCCTTGGATGAACTTTGAAGTTGGCTCATAGGGCATATTAATTTGCTGAACAGCTTCAATGGGTAAAGCAGAAAACTGGTTTCTTTCAGTTTACAGAGATCCAATAGAAGTACTCTGAGAGGTGCCACCATTAGGAATGTATGAAGTAGAGGCCATGACCTCAGACGAAGTAAGGGGTTTCTCCCCTCTAGGCATACTGTTATCAACACCTTTCTCTACTTTCAAGGCATTATGTTTTTCTCCCCCTTGTAACGGAGTAGATGGCTCACCATGATCATCATTCAACTCCAAGAGATCCTGCGTTGTAGTTCACAGTTGCATATTTAGATGGTCAAAGATGTGCAGTGAAAATATGGTCAAAGGTCATATACACAGGATAATCAACTATGAAAAACAGCATAACTTTTTTTATACGGAAAAGACAACCACGACTAATTGGAAATATAAATGGGCAAAACCATAATTGCAGCTAGAAGTATTAAGATTGGGATTTCTACACTTGCCCGCTTTGACACTCTTATTTGCATACTTTAGAAATAAATAAAATATAAGAAATAAACAATTTACCTCATCCGCTATCATCCGAAATGCTCGTCTTTTTGGAGGATGCTCTTCCACAGAACTTGTGAGAGGAAAATAAGCACCATTAACACAAGTCTCGTGATCTTTACTGAAACCTGCTTTGCTTGTGTCATCAGCAGCATGATCAGTCTCTCTAATTTTTTCCTGCTTTTGATGACTAGAACCTGGCAAATTTTCCTTCTTCTCAGGATGATCACCCAAGAACTTTGACGGCTCCACATTCTGGAGGCTCTTGAGAGCCGGGCCTCGTAGCATCGATGGTGATAACTTACTTGGTGAATTCTTCTTCGGTGAAACCATTTTATCAACTTGCTGCAATATTTTTGAGCCCAGCTCCCAGGACATGGAATGGACAAGGTTAAAATTTGAACCAGGAATATCCCCTACATCTTTAGATGTATGTGTCATGTTTTGTCCACCACTGGCACGAAAAGAAAATGGGCTTTCCGAGGCAGGCAGAGCCAAGCTTCTAGATGAAAGGTTGGTTTTCTGGCGAATCCTCCTAACAGGGCCAACAGATCCAATATCAGTATCCAAGACTGAGCTCCTCCGTTTGAGACCCTAGAAAATCATTTAAAAGCCATGTCAACAATTTTTCAAAGACCAATCTGGAATCCGTTTGGTGCATAGTCAAAAATTTCACACAATAAAATTGGGAACCAGTTACAAACTCTACAATACAAAGGTAATGGCTCAACATTGAAACCTTAACAGTGGACTGAGGCCTAGAGTATGGTGTTCTGGCCATGCTATAAACAGCAGATCTTCCCCGAGATCTAGGGGTGACGAAACCATTTTCCAGAGGTCTTTGTCCATAAAGCTTTGGTACCTGTGACATTGTACATGACTTTGACAGAAATGGGGTTCTGTTCAGGGAAATAGAAGCTTCCCGACCCGCTTGACAACGTGACGCCAGCATAGGAGTAACTTCAGAAGGTCGGCTACTCATGTAGGCTTTTGCAAGCTGTGCTGGCGAAGCAATGCACTCATCGAGAGCCTGGTAAGGATGAAATCAACAATCAAAAGATTAAGGAGGCCATCTTTCATGAAGGTCACCATAAAATAGACTAGTATCTTACCCTCGAACTTCGAAGAGGTGTTGAAACAAGGGGGTTCATAACTCCATTATCTGGATGCGCCCTATCCCTCTCATGTGATGGTGGATGTCTCGCAATACTAGCTTCATTTATCTGTTCCCCGTTTACAGTAGATGAATCAGCAGCTTTCGAACGTAGCAGGGTAGTTAATCGGTCAACTTCAAATCTGTAAAACCATCAAACGTGATCAACGAAATTTCAAAACAAGACGTTTCACATATTCAAAGATATTTACACATATTGAAATAAAACGCACTAAAAAAGAAAAAGATGTAAAAATAATAGAGACTAGATATTCCACTCTTCTATATCATGAATGTTAACTCTCATGAAACTATAAAGAAGGTTCTATAACCTTAGAAGAAATATTTGTTACTTTACTGGGTTAAATATACAAGGCAAAGCTTGTAAGACAGTGTACCTTGTAAAAGTTCTCTCCTTCAAAACTTTCTCAAGATCTGTAAATCTATCCTTGCTAGGATTGCCGGATGCATTGGCTTCTTGTACACGAATCACATCATTCTGCACGGACAACTTCACCTACACGGCCACATCAACAGATAAATCATGAGTTACAATACAGAGGATGCAAGATAAAGCTTTATTAAACGATGTAGCTAATGTACTTACAGCAGAAGTATTCTCCATGTGTCCAACCTTAGTCTCCTGCATAACATCTGGTTCATGTAAACAGAGACTACTCATATCAATAACATACATGATTATTAGCAACCGCTACTAATATTATCACTAATACAGAAACAATCTAATACACAAAGAATCATGATACTAGCAAGCTAATTCATTTCTATACAAACAAGCTAGAACAATCCAATAACACTTCTTTAACACTCTAAGAACTTTTGCATCGAAAAAAACAATTTCTTTACCTCTTTCTGGAAGCTTCTGCTCCGGCGACTGAAGAGGCGTCTCACCTGAGACGAGGCGTTTCCGAAAAACAGACGCGAAGAGCCTATGAGCGCTATACGTAATAAGCCTCTGAGCCGGATCCACCAATTTCGACAACCAGCCTCCGCCGCCGCCTCTGTCTTCTCCGATCCCATGCCCAGGGCTCCTCACAGAGCTCGGTGGTCGATCATACGGAGTTTTCTGAGACCTTCTCGCCGTCGGCTTCCGGAGCTTTCCTCCGGTTCCCAATCCGCCGCCGTATGGATTGCTGCTCTCTCCCCGTGTCACGCTCGCCATCAGCCAGACGAAACGTGAGATCCAATCTAGGGTTTGCAACGAACTTTTCCGCGAAAGGGAATCGAAAAAATTGGGGAATTAGGTTTTTTTTTTTAATTTGTGGCGCCGATTTCGAGAGGAAGGAGCAGACCCAAACCAAATTAATTAGGGTTAACCCTTAACCAATAAAAAGGAGAGGAGCGTAAATGCGACGCAGAATAAAGGGGGTAGAATCGTCTTTGCAGTAAACCGAAACAAGCGACGGAGTCCGTCACGTAAAATACCAAGACAGATTGTTTACAGCCGTAAGATGAACTCCCCTCAACGGTATAAGATTCAGCTTTCCGCATGGTTTGAAAACAGGATCCAACAGTAACTTGTGGAAGAAGTCAAATCCAATTCGGTTTATACTTCGAATTCAAAAAACCGTTAAAACCAGCAATAAATCGATAAAATTGGTAATCGGGTCAACTTTAAAAATCGACTTAAAAAAATTAATATATAATTAATGTGTGTTTTAATTATTATTGAAATTTAATATTTTATAATCAATGTTAAACATTTATTATTTAATTGATTTTTTATTTAATTTTGTTTTCTGAAAAAACGTAAATAAATATATTTTTGATTTTTATATATTATTTTTAATATGAGATTCTTTAGTTGTAAAAATATATAAAAACGATGAATTATCAACCGTTTGGTTTTTATCAATTTTAATTTTTACATGTTAATAAACAAGTTTACTTTCTATATAGTTAAATTTATAAACAAGTTCATAATTTTGTAGTTAATAAGAAAAGAGAATATATTATATGTAAAATTATTTTATAAATCTATATAGTATAAATATTTGAATATATATATATAAATTGAACATTCAGTTAGATCGTTTGAACTGATATAATCAAACAATTAGTTATACTGAGTTGATGTTCGGTACAGTTTTTAGAACGTTCGGCTTTCGGTAATACCACCGTTACACCAAATCCATCCAAGTACGGCGATACTTAGTGGGCTGGGCTTTTAGAAGACAAAATAGGCCCTGCAGCTCCGAAGTTAATAATGTAGTATTTTTTTAAAACGACGTCACCTTTATGCGCGTCTTCTTCACACTCTTGAAGAGATAAGTTAAACCTTCTATCCTTTCCTTGTAGTGCAATAAACCGTTTATAAATGATATTGAGACCTGGGCCAGGAAAGAGACAAAGTCAATACCCTAAAGTAATCCTAAACCCAAACCTTAAAATCTTAAAACCTTAAAACCTTAAAACCTCCCATTACGTATAAGTATCTCATAGCTATATCCTTCAAACACATTAAAAAGTTTGTATTTCACAACAGTTTAATTAATTATTTCAAAAACTTGCTCTGATATAAATACAGACTTGTCAATGTTTTTTTTTGAGAAAGGCTTTCTTATATTAATACATGAAAGAAATAAAAACTTACAAGCATAAAGCTTTAGTGTGTTTTTCTTTGGTCAGCCCAACGTGACCAAATAATTACATCCAGAATTAAGATAGCCCAATTAGTAGGCCCAGTAGTTAAGAAGAATTAAAGATTGTGGTTACTCCACAAGAAATCGACGATGGCGTTTCTTTTCCAGGAGAAATTCTAAGCAAGCCAAGTTTGAATCATTCGTGAAGAAAGAGTAGGGTTTGAATCTCTGAAGCTCAAGATACGATCTCTGATCTGGCGATCAATAACCCGAAGAAGAAGGTCTGCAGAGCGAAAAGTATTACGGTGAAGTCTTGCGTTTCTCTCAGTCCAAATCCAATACATGCAACTTTGCCATCCAAGTAAGATTAATCTTCCTTTCCAGTTTTTGCTTGTAAGATGTTGCAGTTGGGTCATGACCTGATACCAATCTCTTTCCACAAGCAGTTTGCATTTGTTACCAACTGATCTCCATACCTCCCACGAGTAGTCACAGGCATAAAATAGATGATTTCGATTTTCTGAGGCAGAGTTACATAGGAGGCATCGAGGATCAGTTTGAATTCCCCATCCAGTCAGTCGGTCTGTTGTAGGACACCTATTGAGAACGAACAACCAGGATAAGAAGCTCTGCTTTGGAATCCCTCCTTTGATCCATACCGTACGAGTCCAAGGTAACAGAGTCCCTCGACTTCGTAACTGTTCATAGACCGCTCCTGTTGAGTATTTTGCTGACTCTTTGCCTTCAATCTCCCACACATAATAATCTTCATTTTGTGATAGGGTAATTGTAGAGAGAAAAACATGAAGATAGACCTGCTTATCAGACCTGGCATGGGGGATAAGCCATCGATCTTGATTGTAAAGTTGAGAGACCGTTGCTGCAGCGTGAATTCCAAGCGATGAGTTTGGCTCAGTTTCAAGGAAAGTACGCAGTGACCCAAATGGAGTCCAGTTGTCAGTCCAGAATCTACAGGTACCTCCATTACCTATTCTCAATTTGATCCAATCATTAATCAGAGGCCTCATCTTCAGTAATTTGTTGACAAGCCATGAGTTTCTTTGGTTTGGAGTTACTGTCCAGAAGTTGCTTAAAGAATCATTGAGGATCTCAGCCTTAAACCATCCAACCCAAATTGAGCCTGCCTGGAAAAATAAGAGCCAAATGAGCTTCAGACAACAACAACTATTCCAAGTAGCCAAATCTCTTATTCCTAATCCTCCTTCTGATTTAGGCTTTGTAACTACATCCCATGAGACCCTTGCTGAGTGATGATCATCTATGTTTCCTTTCCAGAGAAAAGTCCCACATAGAGAGTTGATTCTCTTGATGCACGCTTTGGGAAGTACAAAGGAGGAGCACCAAAAAGTCGTTATACCAGAGATTACTGTTTTTATCAGCAGCAGCCTACCAGCAAAAGAAAGAGTCCGTGCACTCCAAGAAGTAAGTTTCCCTTTTACTTGTTGTATTAGCTTTTCACAATGCAACATTGACAGTTTTTTGGTGGTTAGAGGGACTCCTAAGTAGCGCATAGGCAGTATACCAATAGGCATACCCGTAGAGAACTGAATCAGATCCATCTCAGAATTAGATAACCCTGAGGCAAAGAAGGAAGACTTCTGGACACTGACTGCAAGACCGGAACGTAGCTCAAATTCACGAAGGACCTGGAGGACAGCTTGCACTGATTCTAGGGAACCATCTATGAAGATCAATAAATCATCTGCAAAGCTGAGATGGGTAAGTCTAGATGTAGAGCATTTGTGATGATAGTTGAATTTCATTTCTCGAGCAGCCTTGTTCAGCATTAAGGATAGATTGTTCATTGCTATTACAAAGAGATAAGGGGATAGAGGGTCCCCTTGTCTAAGGCCGCGTTTCCCTTTGAAATAGCCATGAACAAACCCGTTATAACCCACTGTGAAGTTTGTAGTACATATGCATGCTTTGAGAAGCCGAATGTAGTGATTGGGTAAATTTAAACCTTCAAGGCAGTTAAACAGGAATTCCCAAGACAAGGTGTCAAATGCCTTAGCAATGTCGACTTTGATCGTTATCCTACGCACATCGTTTCTTTTGTGGTAGCCATTAACTAGTTCTGCTGCTAACACTGTATTTTCCACCAATAGTCTTCCTTTGACGAATGCAGTTTGGTTGGGAACAATGAGAGAAGGTAAGATTGGCTTTAGCCGTTTGACCAGCAAGCCAGAGACAACCTTGTAGAGGGTGTTTAGGCAAGAGATAGGTCTGTAATCAGAGATCTGAGATGCACCAGGCCATTTGGGAACAAGAGTGAGTATAGTAGAGTTGGTGGAAGAAGGCATGAAAGAGTTGATGAAGAAGTGAGTGATTGCTGCGATAACTTCCTGTCCAATAATATCCCAAGCAGCTTTGTAGAAACCTGAAGTTAAACCGTCTGGCCCTGGAGCTTTATTGGGATTCAGTTTGAAGAGCGTTGAACAGATCTCTTCAGGTGAGGGAAGGATAAGCATTTGATGCTGTTGAGAAGCAGAGCAGATAAAAGATGTTAGAGACTGGAACCAAACCGGAGGCGAGAAAACAGGCAGCAAAGGCATTGAAGTAGGTCCTAGAATGTTTTGAAAATGCTGAATCGCAAGAGTACTCATATCCAATGGGTCTGTAATAGCTGCTCCAGATGGCAAGATGAAGAATCTGATGGTGTTGAAGTTCAGCCTTGTCTGGACTACTCTGTAGAAGAAAGCAGTGTTTTGATCACCTTCTTTTAACCAGTTTATACGAGAGCGTTGCTTAAAATAACTTTCTTCAATTATGCGCAGGTAAGACCATCTCTGGAGGAGTTCGTTCTCGAGTTCAAAGAGCTGAGGAGATGGGTACTGAAGAACCTGGACCTGCACATCTTGCAACAAACGGTTAGCCTCACTCACTCTAACTTGTATCTGAGAAAAATTTTCCTTGTTAAGTGTTTTTAAATCATTTTTAATACTCTTTTGCTGTTGAGGAGGCAAAGGCCGGGCGGTGGCCGTCACCCACCACCGTTGGCTCCAACGGTGAGCAACTTCAAGCCAAGAGCTCAATGGAACAACTCCGGATCATCCATTATCCTCTACGTCAATCTTCCAGGTCCATTTTCTCTTCTTTCTCTTTTTCTTTATTTTATGTTTTTTTAAATTACCTCTGGTATTCTAAGCTTCGGCCCAAACTAATCTTTAAAGGGAAGTGTAATCCACGGATAGATTCCCTATCTGGATATTATAATGGACCAAAAGCATTAGCTCATATCTATGTGGTCACAAATCAGGGTAATTTCAGTTGCAACGGATTAGAACTCAGGTCCATTAAAAATCATGGAACGCAATGTACACCACTGACTCGTGGTTTTTATTTATGGATTTGAGACCTAATCTTTAGTTGACAAGAATCATGTAAGTTTTCTTGTAATGGACAGGGTTTTATAGAGACCAAATAGAAATCAAGAAGGATGTGAACACACGGACTATCTACATTCAAGGCCAGCGACCACTCTCTACTCAGACGAGGCTCGTTTCAATGAAGTTTACCGTGTTCCCGATTCATTCGATATGACGAAACTGAACACCTCCTTCTCACATGGACTATTGACGATGGAGTTTCCTGCGGTGGTGGAAGGTGAGAAAACAGAAAAGGTAGGTAATGATCAGGGGAAGGCTGTACAAAGGCTTGATAGTGAGGAAACTAGAGGGACTGGTCTCAGTGGCAGTAGCTTGGGACGAAAGAAACTAGTGGGAACAACTCAAGAGAAAGCTCTTACAATGGCGAGTAAAGAAGCCATCCCTAGCTCGGGTAAGAGAGCAGTGCCAGCGGCTGATAAAGAGAAAGTGAAAGAGGGAGAAGCCAGGCCTAGCTCGGGTATGAAACAAGAGAAAGTGGCTGCTCAAATAGGTCAACAAAAGACTGTACAGGAGGAGGAGGCGAGAAGTACACCGACCGTTGATGGCAGCTTGAAAAAGACTGTACAGAAGGTGAAGGAGGAAGGAAGTACAAGAATGCCAACCATTGGTGGTAGCTTGGAACCTAAGGTACATTCTAAAGAAAAAGTAGAGAGAAAAGTAGATGGTGGAATAGGTCAGAAGCTGAAAGAGGAAGGAAAGATTGGCTTGGGAGAGAATAAAGAGAAGAACCAGGCAAAACCTGCGCTAAAAACAAAAGAGAGAGTTGAAAGAATAACACATGATGTTAATGGAAACGTGATAAGCAATCATGATGATAAGATGGTTGGATACAAGGTAAGTGAAGGAGAGATTCATGAGAGAGTGGAAGAAAAGAAGGTAGAAGAAGCCGGTTTAGTCAAAGAAACAAGAGACCCCAAAGGTAAACCTGAAGTCATGGAACCAAGAAGGGTAGATTCAGATGTGAAGGAAGACTTAACCAAAGGAGGTGAAGACAGAGAGGAGATGGATACTCCTGCAACAACACAAGGAAGAGGACGGGAGGAAGAAGGGAGTCATGTATATGACACATCTTTGGTCAATGTTGGAGTAGCTTCTCTTGTCATTATGGGGTTTGGTGCATACCTCTTTGTACCACTTGTACAAATGTTCTATTGATTATGTTAAAACAAAAAAGACAGATGACACTTATGGTTAGGAATCAACCAAAGATAAATATACCAGGACATTAGTGTATAGTACCACATTCAAATTAGCTTTCCAAACTCTTAAAGATTGCCTGAAACCCATGCTTCCAATCTTGAATCTTTTTCAGTATCACAAACATTCATACAAGTCTGTAAAGCCATCATAAAGAATTTTATGTTATGAGTACACTATGTCACTTAGATCTCTAGGAAAAAAAAGAGGATCAAACATAAAAGATATAACAAAGCCATGAATGGATGTCACATAAGCTAATCCCAAAACAAAGATTAAGTTCCTATATTAAAAGATTTTATTAGAGTTTGTTTGGAAATCAAAGAGTGGCTTGTAGTGTATCATCACCGGTAAATGTATCTCCTCATGTGCACTATAGGTGCACTAGACCTAGATACACAAGGTCCTATTCTTCTTCTTTTTCTTCTTTCCCTTCTCCATCGAGCACATGCCCCACCACACTGCCCCACAAAAGAATGTTCATTCGATTTACTAGTAATAATTATTTTACAAAGAACCAGAGAAAAATACTTACAAATCTGTCTTATTTCAATCTCGGGTCTATCATTGTGTAGCTCGGCAACATGAATCCGCCCTTAAAATCCCAACTCTAACCCTCCTCCCTCATCATCTCATCTCTTACCAACTTCAAAGCAAAAAAATAAAATAAATGAAAAGCAAACCAAATGTAACTGAAAATCAAACACACTCAAGTAAGAAAAAAATTTACAAGCCTATGCATGTGTGAATAGCTTCCTTCACGCAAGCACATGAAAAATAGTCCAAGTTGTTTATGCATAAATACTTCATATAAAGATTTAGTTTCTTTCAAAATTAGTCTATCCATATACAAAAATAACCTAAAGCCACTTACCTCTGTGATTTGATAGCATGTATCAAGCTTCAAATTTTCAAGCACTATACCATCATCAGTAGCAATTTGTCTGTAAGATATAAACCACAAAAAGTTATAAACAAATTTCAAATTAAAACTTTATTAAACTAGCACATAAAATCACACTAAGAAGCTCCCGTTAAATATCGTTGACTGAGTCAAATCCAGCTTTGTCGGTCTACTAAAACCCTGCATCTTTCCCATAATATATTTGTCAAACAAATTATTCTCAATTAAAATTAAATACCACACAAATATCTCGAGGATGATTCTCAATTGGTTGTCTTCCACATAGACAGAACGAAGACCGAGATCTTTGATCCTTGGACAGTTGTTCACAAACTGCACGGTATTTGCTCGTTGCTGTTCACAAACTCATGGTATGTGCAGCGAGCAAATACAATTGTTCCATGGAACTGAGCAGTGGTAGTCTGAATAGCCAAAGCTTGGTTAAAAGCCCCTCAAGAACAAAAGAGAAAGGCAATCAGTTATTAGCTAACACCGATTGAATAAGTATAAGCAAAAAACATAGTATCCAAAAATAAAAAATTTACCCTAGATATTGGAATGGTTTTAGAACCCTGCTTGTAAATAAGTAATTGTGGTTGTAATTTCCAGAGAGACCGACCACAAGAGACTTATTAATAGAAGCAAAATTCTCAAATGATTAATCAAGCACAAAAAGGTAAATAAATATGTTAGTTTGTACTCATACCTTATTTGACCACCGGCACAACGCATGCACATAAGTGCAGTGAGATCTTCAGCAGTCTCATGGTTGCTTAGGTTGATGTTTTTGTAGGCAACAGTAGTGTGACCTACCATATAGAATAACCAGAAAACTGCATCTGCTTGGGCCACTTGGACACTGCTACCTGACATCGACAATATCTGCAAAAACATATGCAAATTGTAAGAATAGTATGAGTTCGAGAACAAAAATAAATAAATATGACTATAAAAATAACCTTGGCAGTGACATCAATATCAAATGACCATCTTTGGATATCTTCTTCTATTGGTTGTGGTTGTGGATGTGTCTGAGGTTGCTGAACATATACGTATCCAGCAAACTAGATAGTTGAATAACCACACAATCATCATGCAACAATACTCCTCTCAACAGAACAATTACGTATATTTATAAATAAATATAGTAAGCGGTTCCACAAATACAAGGCGAGAAGCAATGGTCATTGTTTCTTGAGAAATCTGAGGGTTTTATTTAGCAAAATAGTAAACGGAAAAAGCATTAGAATGTTTGCTACCTTCAAAACATTTACAGAACGAGCTACATGTGGGTGAATCAACTAAAGAAAGTGTTTTGTAGTAAACAGATATACCTTAGCAGGGTAAGGACTCGGATCTGTCCCATTGGGAGACCAAGCTTTGGGATCAATGTTGAGTTGTCCTCCGCTTGCAGCTTCAATGATACCATGAAGTGTTCTATCACTGTAGTTGAACCGGGACAGCGTCAAACCAGGATCAACGTTCTTGATATACGCCATGTGAGCAGCTGACAAACATGGTCACAAAACAAGCATCAGTTTCAAGATCCAACAAAGCCACAAAAGTATTATAACTCTACAAAGCCAACTAACCAAACAGTTTCTTAGCGTATCACTCTTTGATAGTGCAGAACTTGCATCCACAGAGATCTCCCTTCTGAAGATTCCTCACGCACATAGTCCCATATGGGTTAAGGCTATCTGGACGCAGCGGCTTCCTCCCTGCACACATTGCTTCTCACCTGAAACATAATTTTGATATTTGTCAAAACAACGCTTTAGTGAATCGTTTAACACAACATCATCGAGTAAAGTAACAGCTTCCACAAACTCTAAGCACGACATTCTGAGAAAAGGCAAACAACACTAAACGTAGAGGAGGAGGATCTCGTCGAACCATTGAACGTAGATATGAAAGTAGAGGATTACTCTTATTTTGATATTTTACTCATGTTCAAAATATATCTTTTATATAGGAGAGTTCTTTTTAAGTTTTTGTAACAAAATAGTTTTTTTTTTTTTTTTTTTTTTTTAAATGACAAAAATAGATTTTATTAAAAGATATAAATATACATTTATAAATTTTGGGTTAACTAATCTATATTTATGATTTAGAATTATAGGGTGGAGGAACAAAGAACAACCGTTCCACTGTTCGCCCTAGGAGCTTCTCTCCCAGACACGAAACCCGAGGAGCCGCAAAAACCAACGATGAGCTTGTCACACCGGAGCTCCGGCGCGGTTGATACGCTCGCCATCTAATCGAAGCTCCTCCCACGTGTTGCTCTGCCGAAGTCGGGTTCTTCTCCGTGAGATGACGTCGACGTTTCTCGTCCCGCTCCAGCCCTCCGCGCCGAGGAACCAAGTGAATCAGGTTCTCTCTCTCGTTCTCTACCGTCGGAAGTGTCAGCCGGTGCTGTCGAACCTCCTCCATCCACCGGAACCACCAGATCCACCGGATCCGACCTTTACATCTCAACCACCGCCATCATCTTCTTTCAACATCTCTCCACTACAGTCTCCTACTCCGTTATGTGCTCCTCCGACTTCCACCCTTGTCCAGTCCCTGAGCTCCCTCCACGACGTTCCCTCTACTTGGAGTATCGGACGGCAGAGTCAAAGCTCTCTGCTTCAAGGTCACTTCCGGAGTCAGTCTCCTCTCTCCCCGTCGAAATCACTTCCCTCTCTCTTCATCTCCGGTGGTAAGTTAACCCGCTTCACCAACGAGATCCGACATCGTGGTGCTGGGACAGAGCTATATCAGATCTACTGCGCCGATAGAGTGTATTGCTCCGCCATACTTGCTGCTCCCTGCGTTTCCACCGCCGTTCATGTTGGGCTCCTCCCCACCGGTAACGTTAATACCAACACCGCCTATATCTCTCACCGACAAGGTGGACCTATCTCCATCTCCAAGTCGTGTGCTCTGCAACAACGAAACTTCCATGTACTCTGGTTTACATGGACGAGCGCCACTGGACGTGAAGGTTTAACTCTGTCATCGTTCTCCGGCGAGCTTCCGGACGTGAAGGGACCTGCCACTAGAATCTTGGCTGATCTCCTAGGCCACCAGCTTCCAAGTTCAACGGGAGTTCATGGCTCAACTCTCCTGGACCAAGGTATTTTAATAGAGCTGATATCCGCCTCACCGCCATTTGAGATTCACCTAGTCTCTTTGGTGAGTTTTGTTGATGTTATTGCTGATCTTGCGGTTGAGAGAGACTCTCCTGCATTCTCCTTCTCCACGAGAGGTAAATCATTTCCGATGTTCAAGCTGATATTGAACTCCTCCAAATCAACACTCATTAGAGTTATCTCCAGCAACTTCCAGTCAAAAGAAATTATCGGAATTGTGAAAGGCATCCGATTAATCTCCTCTGGTTTTGCAGCAATTTATCATGTTTCTCGATCGGACACTTTAGTTGCCGATGTGTTAGCGAGAAGGCTCTCTAAGCCTGTTTCTCTTTGTAATAGACATATTGATTTGGGCCATCGTTTTGGGCTCATTTCATATTCTTAATTTTATAATAAAAATTTCTGTGACAAAAAAAAAAGAATTATAGGGTGGAGTTTTGGAAGTGAAGTTTAAAATAAAAATAAAAAAATATTAAAATTTTCAAAATAAAAATCTATTTGAGTCATTTGTTTTTTTGATAATTATTTTTGTGACAAAAAAATTTTTTAAAAAAAAACTATTTGAAAAATTTACCTTTTGTACATACTGTTTTGTACTTCCTTGTGTCCGTTTAT